>JACXGJ010003341.1:0-54721 GCA_016801105.1 Esox niger
TCCCCTCAGTTGTTGAGTCATTGTTCCCATGTCGGTCCATGTAAGTAGTGCGCATGTTTATCTATGTTCAGTTCTCAGTTTTTGCAGTTTGCCTCGGTGTTCTGTTGTTTTTGTGTTTATATATTAAAGAGTCCACCGACCTGCAACCCTCTGCCTACGCCTGGTCCGTTTCATTCCACTACAAAAGTGCTCTGACAGAGGCGCAAAACTGATCCATTCAGATTTTAGAGACAATAACCATACACATTTTTTTTAAAAATAGTTTGCCCCCTATTTAACCAGACACCATCACTGAATATACATAATCATTTGAAGCAATGACCTGGACAATAGTCACAGAAGAAGAGGAATGTAATTTTGTATTATACTGTAAGGGGCGGGGCACCATTGGTACCACTGATTAGCGGCACCCTACCCAGAGCAATGTAAACGCCCTGGGGCATTGGATACTTATTTTAAACCAGAGGATAGAACACAACCAGCAAAATCTGGTATCCCATCTAGAGACACAACCGTGACCGGCCCAGCCTAGCTTCTGCGGCAAGCCAGCACTGGGTGACAGGATGCAATATTGTTGATTTAAAAGCCTCACTAGCCACTTCAGCAGGTACACCTACTGCTGGGTAGGACTACCTTCTATCTTCTTCTGCTTTAAGAATGGACATGGAAATGTTACATGTTCAGATGTGGTTATTTGAGTATTTTTGGCCCTCTGTCAGCTTTAACATGACTGGCAATTCCCCTTTGACCGCTCTCATTAGCAAGGTGTTATTGCCCACAGAACTGCTGCTCCCTGGCTGTTTTATGTTTATCATCATATCATTCTCTGTAAACTTGAGAGATGGTAGTGTGTGAAAATCCCAGGAGGTCTGCTGCTTCTGAGATACTGGAACCACCAAGTCTGGTACCAACAATCATCCTACTGTCATCCTAATTTCAAACAACCAAACCTCTTAACCATGTCGGCAGCCACTGCCATTTGTCCATTTGCGTTAACGGGAAGGTGTGCCTAATAAAGTTTCTGGTGAATGTACGCTAAAGAGAAAACGTTTAAAAGAAAATTGTAGGAAACAGAAAGACTGACGTCTCAATCACAGGCATCATCTTTGATCAAACTGGTGCATGGCATCGTCTGGGAAGGTGTGCAAAAAAAGTTCTAAGTTTTTCTTTGTGCACAATGGGGTCCATACATTGGATAAACCCAACATAGGCGCCACGCAGCACTGTAATTCATCAGAAACGAATGCATGTCTGTCGCCCCAGAGAGAATGGAGAAGGAGAGTAAGAGACGCCGCTCCACTGAGGAGAAGAAAAGCCTGTGATCATCTGGGGCCGGGTCAGAGGATGGGTTGGGACGAGGTAATGGTGCCATCTCCACAGGCCCAACAACCCACCCACCCCCTAGTGCTGCTCAACGCCCCACAGCCTCAACACTCCCCTGGGACTCCGTCAACTTCCAGAGTGTTTTACTTGAGGTGACACCGGGCAGCGTGTGCAGGACTTCAGCTCGGGGTCAGAGAGTGCCCCCGTAACTACGTGGCCTGAGAGAATAACACCTTTGGATATGCCAACCAAAAACAAAAACAAGTTTCGATAATTCACACTGGCTTCTAACACTCGTAACTACTGACGTGAACTGAGCAGAGCCGAAACAAGTTGTACTGAGGCTTGTCCGGTTGCAAACCTCCCATAGCTTTAAGGCGTACAATACAAAGCATTTGTGACGCAAACACTTTAAAAAATGAGGCTCTAGTCAAGCCCAGAAACCGTCAGGTGCCTGAGGTGGACCATCAGACTCCATCCAACCCCCCACTCCCTCTCCCCCGACTGGCGTTGGTGCCAGTGGAGAAGGACTCTTCTCCTCAACAGACAGCTCTTAAAATAACCAGACATCCATCTTTGCCGGGGGCTTAATTGTGCGAAGTGTGTGTGTGTGTGTGTGTGTGTATGTGTGTGTGCGCATTTGGAGGGAGAGGGCACTAAGACAGCACGTCAGAACAGCACTCTAAATTAGGATGGGGGCGTCGGTCTAAGGCAGCTCCTGCTGACAACTGTCTCCCCCGGCAACCAGGATCAGCACAAAGCAGGGAAAGAGGAAGGCTCCTGGAGGGGAGGATGCAGGTGGGACTACAGCTCAAGGTTATACCAACGTACCGAACTCTCTCCCTCTACTACCCTTCATGGCAATTCATTTCAAGAAAAAAGGAAATAAAAAAGAAAATCTACTTTACGGGCCGCCTCCCCTTCGGCTCAATGATCTCCTTCGAAAACTATTCCACAGGGGAGTAGCAATAAGATGGAATACCGTTTACTGCTGTAGTGACCTACGAAGGATAAAGAAGGCAACAAAATCGGGACGTCTTGAGAGAACTGATAAACACAATGTACGGAATCTACATATACTGTAAAAACACAACAATCTGATATTGAAGGTAAAATAAAATATCAAGAGAGAGCAACATCATTCACCTCTCTCATCCAACATTCACCTCTCTCATCCAAGACATGTGTATTGATATTGCCATCAAGCTGGGTTAGGGTTATTACATATTAAACATATTTCAGTCCACCTAAAGACACAGACTTTACTAGCATTCCTAGTCAAGAAGTTGCTTAAGCACATACAGTCTTCTCCGCCAACCTGGAAGATCCAGAAACCACCCACGGCGCTCTTTAATTAGTAGTGAATTACAGAATTAATTACCTGCTGACCAAGCTCATTATTAGCTAGTGGAAGTCAAGGATGTGTGTCTATGTAAACATCAACAAACCCACGCTAGCGGCTGTCCAAGAAGCTGTGGCCAGACAGGCATTTTACAGTCCTGGCCATTCGGAGTTGGCTAACGAAGCCCAGAGTGTGTCATTAACCATAATGCCAGCAGCAGTCACACTAAGAGGATAAGGCCCACACTATTAGGGCTGGCCGACCGGTGATATGCTGCAGACTGACAGGCAGATCTCTGAGAGGAATGCAATAACCCACGTCTAAACAACTCACAATATTTTTTCAGCCACCTTGAATTTGAAGTTAATGTGCAATCTACAAACCATTTCATGCATTAGTCCTGTATTTAGGCTATGGTTTGAGATAAAGAATGAGACTATAAGAAGGTTTCATGAATTCCAAACAGATCAGATGGTTTTTACTTATCAGGGAGTTCAGTCTTTGAACAGTTATCAAATTCTAATAATAATTCATTTTAAAAAAGAACGTATGACAAGGATAACAGCGCTGCCATTATATTTCGGGTACGATTCACACAGTGAATCCAATAAACCTGGACAACAAGAAACACGTCCCACGATGTATTTTCACTATTTTTCCAAGACACATGCTTTTCCCTCTGTCCGCTATATTGTCTGCACCACCCAGGACATTGAGTCACACCGATGAGCAACGCACCAGCCAGGTTGAGGTTGAAATCAAACCACATTCAGAGGTTTCCGGCTACTGTTTAAAAGATTCGATACATCAGCGACAGATCCTCAGAAGATGGAAAGTCCACCGATTCCAATTACGGGGACTCTGTTATTTTTCATCACTACCTCCTTGAGTTTCAAGTGGGTAATTGGCCACCTGCTGCCTTCGTGTGGATGTAGAAGCCCTTTCTCAGGCTTCCTCTCCGGAATCAAACCCTATTATCTTATAGCCCGCGGTAGCTACAAGATGTTGATAGGGCAGACATCCGAATGAGACCAGTTTGTACTAAGTCTTGCCTGAGTATCGCAGCCCAGGGCCTATTGGAATCAGGAGGAACGGTCTCTGACAGGATGCATCAGGTATGCCAGTCAGTCGAGAGGAGTGAAACACAGTGGGTGGGTGGTCTAATGCAGGGAATGAGAGCACCACCGCCGCAATATCAGTCTGCACTGTCACCAATGGCCAGTTAAAAGCATTGGACCTTCCCTAGAGGCCAGTGACAGACCCAGAGGTCGCCGGAAGCAGGCGTGGGAGATTTAATCCAGAAATACCAGACTCAGAACTGCACGTGTGTGGTCTGGCTGGCCTAGGCTACCTCTTTGTGCCCCCCCCCCATCTTTCCCAGCACTGTTGTTGGCTAATACAAAATAAATATGTTGCTTGGATTCGTTTTTAACCCCTGTGCTACGGATTGTCCGAGTTCACACATGGGTGAAAGAAATTGCCATTGAGAATCTGTGGCACTATTCTCAAGTTGCTGTTCACAATTGACCTCCAGCCTGAACTCCCTGGAGCAAATCAGACAAGAACAAGACATACTTACACTGAAAGACATGCAGCAAAAAGTGTCCCTATAAAATATTTTAGTTAAGGGGTGGAATTACTATTCAAACATCATGTCACTATTTGCCCATTGCTCTTTTTTAAACACATCAGCCGCTTTATGAAGGTCAATAAGAATGTCTCTCTTCATTTGTGAGGCTTTGGCTTTTTTCAATGGAGATGGATGAAAAAGGCACTTCACGTGTGTGTGTGTTTATCATTGAGTGAAAGAAGCAAAAAATGCATTTAATCTTGTTTGATTTAATCTAATTACTTAATGATGCCTACAACTCAGCCATCTCTGTTCATTCCAAAAGGCTATATTTGCATGCTCGATTGTGAAGTAAAACATAATGGGCATCTTATTCGGTTGACTGGATCTAATGTAGAGGCAATGAATAGAAGCAACATCCTGGCTGTAAGCCTGATGATGAGCCAGCCTACAGGGTGGATAAAAGCAAATCGGCCTTGGCAACTTCCCCCTCAACATCAGTGAAACAAACAGAACGATTGCAGAATTCAGAAAGCACAGAAGGTGAAACTCCCTGGTCCACATCAACAGAGCAACTGCAGAGAGAGTTGGTAGTTTTCCATCCAGGTAGCAGAGGACTTGGCACAGGCCATCAACACCACCGATGTGGTCAGGAGGACGCAACAGCGACTTACTAAGGCGATTAAAGATGTATCGTACTGTTCATTAACGGTCAGACTTAACATTCACCACGGCAACATTTTTACTTGCCCCCAAGGCATGCCTGAAACTGAACCGTAGCGGCCGCTTGACTTTGTCATTTTTATTTAGTCTATTAATGTTGTGAAAGAAAATAAGCATTTAGTGGAGCGGTCCAAACCGTGTGTCCCCTGCTCATATGGCAAATAAGTGAAACCAACAGAATTCAACACTGTAGAGGGCAGACTGCAACTCTAACAGGGGGAGACGACAACAACACAGCCTAGGAATAAACAACGAAATGCAAATAAACAGAACGTCAACAGGCAGAAAGATAAATAACGGAGGAAATAGTAATTGCAGTCATTTTTTATGAGGGGAGTGGAGCGCATCGGTCAGAAGGGTATCCCTGACAGAGCCGCTTAGTTACCGCGGCGAAGGCATGAAGCTTGTTAGCCAGATAGAGAAACCGAATCAATGTCACACAAATGCAAAAAAAAACATCAGTCAGGACACAGACCGGATTGGGCATCCACAGACTGGGAATAATACAGTGTAGATGAAGACTGCTGACTGCCGGGAGACATGAAACGGAAACAGGGAGGGGGCAACAAGGACAGGCACGCAACAATCGCTCTGACAGGGGTCAAAGCCCAATGTAGCAGAGATTCCAACACATACTGGCAACCATTCAGGATGTAATTACAAGCCAAGACATTTGAGCAAAGGATTCCTATCCACACGCGCAGAGTGTTTGTTAACATGGCATTCGTGGTGTATGCTGTCGGGGTCACCTACTGTAGGTACCTGCTGTGCTGGTGAAGACCTCGCCCTGGGCGGTGCCCTCGGAGAGAATGGCCGTGGCGTCGCCCGGAGACGTCCGGTCAAAGGTCAGAGTCCCTGACGTGGTTATCTGGCCAGACGGAGACACGGTGACTGGGTTGCAGAAAGAAGACAGAGACAACTTGTTGATTCATAGACTGGTTGATTCATAGACTGGTTGATTCATAGACTGGTTGATTCATAGCTTTACTAACACTTCATATCATGTTTCCCGTGTTATGTTCTCGTCGTATCACAAATCACACATTAATTGGATTTTAAGGTTACTATTCCGAAATGCTCAAATTGCTAAATAACATGTATTAATAATTGTGATAACAGTAACAAAAGTCCCAAAATGAACAAACCCAGAAGTTTCAGATTTTAGTTTTACCCTAAACTGGTACAACTGATTCAATTGTTCTAAGGCCTGATGATCAGTTAGACACATTCTGCTATTGTTAATGTGTCCAAAATGTGTTAACATCTAGGTATGTCCAAGGAGACGTTCAGGGAACCTTGACATTCACAATATTGATGAAGCGGGAAGTGTTATCAAAGTTCTCCACCATAAATATTCTACCAAGTAAAAACAACTATTTTTATAGTCATTGTATGGGAATTAAGATGCTTTTTTGTTGGCAGGGACAGTTGGTGATTTTTTTGGGAGAAAATCCATTTGAAATACACTTTGTATCGCAACAACAGACACAAATATTATCTTAAACTACACAGAAACGACTTCATACCAGCAAACTGCTTTGTATTTATTATGGCGAATAGAGCTGCGAGTCACCTAAAACAACAACAACAACTTCAGAACTTTGCCAGCCATCCAACAACAATGCAACATCATACAGATGTGGTCCAATGTTCAGTATTTAAAAAGGCAGCTCCATTGTAGTACTGTCAAAGACATAAGACTATTTTTTGGTACAAACAACAATCAACATCCCCAAAATGGCAATTGTAAGACAAACAAAATAATGATAAGAAAATATGCAGTGTACCGAGGCAAATACCAGCTTAATTTCCCTTGAGACAATGTGGAGCTCAATGGTGACCAACGACTCACGGGCCTTTTAAAAAACGGCGCCAAAGGCTACCCTGTGGTGCCGTTGTGACAAGGTAAGGTGAAGACTGAGGAGACATTTACCGCACTTCATCTTTAAAGCCCCAGTAACGCCAATTTAACAACTTCCTACTGAAAGACGGGACCCGTTAAAGTAATTCAAGAGGTCTAGTGGAGGAACACGGCTTAAACACTATCCTCCACTAGAAGCCTGCTGAGAGTCACTGTGAGAAATGGCTCTGCCTTCATGTGTTATACATAGTGTGTGTGTGTGTGTGTGTGTGTGTGTGTTCCTGACGGCAAGCATGACCTCAAGTACACCAAGGGGAATTTAGATAAATGAGAACATTTGAGAAGTCCTAAAAAAAAGCAAATATGCTATTCTAGGGTTATATTCTTGGTATGATGTCATACGCCTGAGGATGAACTGGCCAATTAGCGGTTTTCACAGTTCTGTATTGCAGAGTAGTCAGATAAGTTTGTTTAACAAGCTTAGTTATTTCTTCAAATGAGTAACTTGTTACCCAACTTAAGGATCTTGCTTCTTTTACATTTCCATTTCCAATGCAAATCTCTCCCCATAGGCCATGTTGGCAGCAGTTTGTGCTATTCCCATTTCTGAACAAAGGTTGTGGCAGGTAGCTGGCACAGTGCTGAAGCTGACAGCTAGATAGCTAGTCAAATGGCAACTGGCAGAACAAAAGGACAGATGTTACCCCTTAAACCCTGATTGACATACGTAGAATTCCAACCCAGGAAAATCAAAGTCAAAGCAGCGGGGTGAAAAAGTTTAGTTCAGTTGACAGGAAAGGACACTCTCCCAAGTCTGTGTTAACCATTGACATAAAGGACACTGCACTCAAACTACAATTTGATCAGAAAATGTACACAAAATCTGCCTGACCAGTTGGTATCAGAGTGTAAAAGGGATGCCAGTTTGATTTCATGAAAAGTATGTATTTTAATTGGTAAATAATTCAGCATTGTAATTTCACACACAAGATTGATACTGCATCTGCCCTCATTATTAGACTGGGATTAGTTAGAACAGTATTAAATGGCCTTCAAAAGGCGGTGTGCGCCCTCTACTGGAAACTAGAGAAAAGGGGGGAAGAAATTGCTTTTGGTGAAAAAATCTAAGTGCACTCTTAAGAAACATTTGAAAATATTTTGAGGTTGAGTTTATGCCCAAATAAATCTATTGCAGAAATAATGCTTTTTGAGAAACCTATTTACCATTTTTTGTAAGTGAAACTATTTCACTCCTACAATGAGTAATTATAGATAATATTAAAAAGAAATCTGGAAAAAAACTGAAAGTAACCATATTTTCAAATGGCCACATGCTATGGGACAAATAATTTTTATTGAAGCAGAAATTCATTCTATGAAAATGAAATGCCATTCATGTTTTACTTATAATAGTGTATATCAGACACTAAAGGAAACAGTGAAACATCATGACAATTAAAAATACTGTCTGGGATTAAGTTAGAATCAAACCAATCCTTGATATGGTATGGGCAATTCTTCATAACATTTTAATGTGTATGACTCACATGTCGCTCCCGGTGCTAGTGTGATGTTCTTGGTTGGTGGGAGGGAGGGCTCCTTCTTCTCTGACGTAGTTGGCTGCTCGTTCTCCTTCTTGCGTCTCTTGTAAGGGACAAACAGTCTGACGGGACCCGTCTGGAAAAGGAGGAAAAGTAAAAGTGGAACTACTGATGAGGCACAACTGGAGTGAAATAAATAAAAGCTTATTTATTTCGTTTCCATTACATAATGGAAACGTTTTATTTATTTGCTTCAACTGCTAGACTGCTTGATTAGTTCCTGTAGCTAGAAGTGTTTGATAAACTGCTTTATAATAACCAATAAGCTCAGCAAATATGACCTTTGTTGCAGATGACAAAAGCAGCTATGGAATAAAACACACCCAGACACTACTGTAGGAAAGAACCCCCCCCCCATCTGAGAAACAATAAACCAGTTAACACAACTTGACAAGACACCATTCAACTACCAAAAACTTGTCCAACACACCACAATGAGCAACTGCAGACTTGCCATCAGTGTTTTACGTACCATGTTAATGTTCTCTCCTGCATAAGAAGGGCTGTCCTTGGTACACTAGGAGAAACAGACAGACGGAGACTGTGTAATGAGACAACTGATCCGAAAACTTCAAGCCTACGCCCTCAAACTAATGTTGGCGATCTACACCGGGGGCGTTTCCCGTCACTTCACTCATCTCTGTCAAGACAGCTCACCAATGAGAGGTCGTCGCAGCAGGCCGCGCAGGTACACGAGGCAGCGTGGGGGTTGAGGATTCGCTCCTAAAAAAAAACATACAGAGGAAAAGAGAAATGACACCGCGGAACATTTAACGACAGCGCACGCTGAGCCTCGGCTGTCCTGTCCGTCCTCGCAGCCGCCACAGAAGCAACAGGGGGCGCCACATTATTTGCGGGCACCATGCCGCGCTGGTCGAGAGGGCCAGCTCGCTCACCTGGATGAGGCACTGCAGGGGACGCCCCGCGTAGCGGATGCTTCTCTTCCAGTCCTTGCTGCTCGCCCGGCCTGACATGCCCTCAAACTCTGTGGGTGTGTACCAGTGGTTGTTGTGCTTGATGCAGCGCCCCTTTCCGCCTATTGGTCAGTGGACAGACGGGCAGTGGAGAGAATACAAGAAAGCAACGGAGAGGCGGGTTAATTATTAAGACCGACCTTTTCACCGCAATCCGTGTATTTAAGAGTAGAAAGACTGTTGTCAGGGTAAATGTGATTTAATTCTGTGAGGTCTGAGCAGAAGGTGTTTAAAACCAGACAAAACCGGAGGACCAGTCTACCCTGTTCAGTCAACGCTCAGTTTAATCAGGACAAAAACTAAATTGCAGTCACTCATCTGTCTCACCAGTCGTGATAATGTGATTACAGAAAGGGCTTTGGTTTCCAGCCTCAGCTATGGAAAGGGACGCAGTTTTCATCGCTAGGCTTCGGAACCCGGACTACTGATGGTTTCTATCTGATGGCTCCTGTTCTAGCCCTATAATCAGGGACTGGTTCTGACCAGGGACACCAGGTGAGTGTTTTTGATTCAAAAGGTAGAATGGAAAAACAACAGTACTCCTTGTCCCCAGCCTCAGTTGAGAACCCGCCTTCAAACAGCCCTATGGCCAGACCTTCACTTACCGGAGCCCAGCCTGTTCTTGTACAAAATGCCGCTGGTGTTCCTGCAGCGCACAGGCAGCTCGTTGTTGTACACAGATGGATCCCAGTTGTATTTGGAACCGTCCTTCTCCTGCCCTGTGGTCAGTGGAGTGGAGGGAGTCTGGGGGCCTGGGGATGACAATAATAAACTAGTCTGCAACCAGTGGAACACCTGAAATGGGCCTTATAGGTCATAATCTGTACAGCTTTGGACACCATTTCTGTGAGCATTTGTCTTGGCTAGGCATCTTTTGAATAAAATCAATCTGGCTGATGCCGCCATCTACAGGTGTTCAACAACTTCCCCAGCACGGTAACAATTGGCAAATGTGTCTGCGAAAAGTATGACATGAAACAGAGGGCCAGAGTTCAACAGAGATTTCCTGGAGCATACCAGCGGCCATGACAGCTGCAGTGGCGTTCTTCAGCCCTGTTGCGTCCACTATGCTCCCATCGGTGTGTACGACTATCAGAGTGGCCTTCTGGGGATTGAGTCCGTCGCCAATCTGTAGGGTGGTCCTGCCAGTCTGTCACATGCAGGAGGAGCAGAGTGAAACGTTACAGTCTTTGGTGTTAGAAAGGCCTTGTGACATATTGTACTATTTCCGTTAACGGTTTCTAATCAGTCGGTAAAACATAGTTCAAATAGCTTCTTAGGTGATAGCTCCAAAGCCTAATGAATGCTAAAGGGCCACTGTATGAAATGTGAACAACAACCTGTTTTACAGTGATTTTGGGAGTCAGAGTACAACTTGGTTATACTCTTCTCGTGCAGCAGCAGTTACTAAAATCCAGCACAATTCCACATCGCTACTAAAGGACGCCACAAGATATACTTATTCGTAATGTCCTTTGTGAGAACTTACAAGAACATGTTCAGGGATGGAGGCCGTGTTGGTCATGGTTGTATTGAATACATTGTCCTCCGTTGCTTGTACATCAGCCACAGTGACTGTTGTGACTTCTGATGGGAGAAGATGCTTTGTAACATTCGCTATCTATGCATGTTGAAGTGAGTGGCTAGATAGGGATACAAAACTGTAATTGCAGTCAAATGTGATCCTGTAACAAAATATATTTAGATAGACGGTAACATGGGAGGACAGTTTCAAATGTACACAGTTAACGAAAATCTAAATATTCCAAGCGCGGCTGTAGAGATATGCACAACTTATTATACAAATCCGTGTTAGAGAGTACAGATAGTACAACACAAACGAACAGGGTTTAAATTATAAACAGACACATATGCATGGTAAAGCATAGGTCTAGAAACGCTGAAAAACAGCTAGCTTAATGATTAATGTAGCCGGCAAGCAATCTCCCTTCCCAAACTTGCCTGCAAAGGCAGTGTCGGCATCGTCAGGATTCGGCGAGGACTCGGCTCCAATCTCGATGTTCCCCGTTTCTTCCATTACCGTCATCGTAGTAACTTCGGCCTCCGACTCGGTATCCGAATCCACCCCCTCCTCTACCGCTTGAACAGCAGTGTTTATGGACGCCTCGTCCAACGCAAATCCCTTCGTTGCCGAGTCCGCCTCGTCCATTTTCCTGATTCACGATTTCAGCCGAACCTCACCGAGAAATAATCGGAGAATATGGCACCCACCGGATTTGTTAAGGCAGTGCAAAAAAGCGTATGCACTAGAATTTTTATGTGCGCTATCATTTATTTCAAACCAAATATATATCTATAATAACTGTCAGATGTTAGAAATGGCGTCCTACGTTCTCTTTATGCCTTTCGAGAAGTCTGACAGGAAGAAGATGCAGCGAAAATGACCGAAAGCAAGCGACGTCACACGAATAGACGGTCAAGCGTGGTTACATTTGTGCACCACAAGGTGGCAATACTAGATTAGATTCAAATTAATCTTCATTTTACAAACACATTACAACAAAATGCAGTTAGCCTCTAACGAGAAGTGCAAATAAAAGGGGGGAAATATTTAACAAGAATTATGTACATGCACGTTACAAGTGGAATATATAGATGTGCAATGAAGGCAAATGCAGTACAAATGGCAATATTAAATGTAACCATAATATGAAAATGTAATCAGACTGGATCGCTCAAATCTGAATTGTTGCATATTCCTTGACAAAGTTGTTGACTTTGTATTTTGTCAATAGACTTCCACAAACTGAAATGAAAACTCCACAAAATCATGAGCATGTAATGGAAAACATTTTCAGCTTTGCAAAGTAAACCATCAGTAAATGAGTGAACTCCTGATATCCAGGGCTAAAAAGTTCATCTTTGAAACTAAGGTTCAAGGGACGTTTACACAACCCCACAGGCAACTGTTGTTTCATAATGTTTATTACAAACAGAACTATTATACAAATAGAAAGGATCATCTTGTTATGCATTTATTTAGGAAAATCAAGAAAACATATGTTACTTACACTGTTATATGAATTAGTGTAATGCTAAGGAATGTAAACCCAAAGTCCAGAACAGATTTGTAAATTAAATAAGTTTGCTTAAACCACTGGGTATTGAGCCAAAATAAAGAATCAGTTTGGTAAAGTTTCAAACTAAAAAAACATTACAAAACACAGAAGTAAAAAAACTAGGATAAGTTCATTGCATCTATGGTCAGTACATCAGGTCTTAGCTCAGTAGTATGAAAATTGAACTGGTGCTAGACATTTGGCCAAAATATCTTTTAGGCTAATCATCCATAAAGATATCCTGCAATCAACATCAGCTTGTGTTTTGTGTGAGCTACTTTCAGCCTTGCTATTCACAATGACAAATGACATGATTGGTTTCTTAAATAAGGTATGTACAACAAGTCTCATATAACTGAGATATTAATTCTATATACACAAATTTGCACATACGATGACATTCGTATCATTTTCACCAGGCAGACGAAGGATTGGAAGATAAAAAAAATTATATCCCAATCCTTCACAATGAGTGTCCTTCATATCTACTGAAAAGGAAGCAGTGATCACATATGTTATACTTCAGTTCTGGAGCCTGTAGATTAGGTAGTAGAGCAGGAAAAACACAAACACCAATCCTATTGAGACATAGCAAAGAATTTTCCGGTTGTCTTTTCCAGATCGCACCATTCCTGAGAACCTCTTCACACTGCCTGTCAACAGTCCCGTAGCACTTAGAAAATTGGAATCCTAGAAAGGGGAAAGGAGTGAGTGATGAACTAGCTCCCCAGATTAGGAAACTAATTTGATGCAGAACCCAATGAGTCAGCCACAGAGACCGACTTCTTACAGCTACAGAATGTACCTGTGAGAATGTAGCTGTTAGAACCCTATGTCTTCTGGTTGTCCTTGTTCAATAGAGGTATTGTCTCAAAGTTGCTTTAGGCCACATCATTGCAGGATAGTCAGGATGACTAATTATATCTGGTTCTGTAAAGACTAGAGCCGGACTGGCCTACATCCTGGTCAAATTGAGTTCCCAAATTCAATGGTGGTCTGTTCAACACTAGGTTGGTTGTAGTTTTTAAAGATTCTCAGGAGCTTGCCAGCTAGCAAGTCCTTTTTGAGATTTCAGTCAACCAAAAGCTGCTATTTTCTGCAATGAAATCATTACATATTCTGGATACTGTGGTTTGCATACAACCAGGAAATACACAGTATAATGGCTACAGATCATACTGTTAATAGCATGTTTATCGACAGGTTGCACAAAGGTAAATAGAGCAGCAGTAACAATTCCCAGCAAGAAGTATTATCACAGACCATTATGTTATGATGGGAAGCAGACTGGCTCAGCCTAAACAGCCAAATACTTCATGTAAATACTTTCATAATTGCAATTCTTGAAAAAATAAAGACTTAATATCATACATAAATATATGTATACATTTCAAAATAATTTAATTAAAAGATGTAGTTCATGATTTATGGCCACAGGTTGTAAAAGTCACACTGCCAAGACAAAAGGTCCAGGAAAACTGTGTACTCTGTCATGTATGTGATGATTCGTGCCACATGGTATCAAAACCACTCCCTATCCAACTTAAAATTCCATGGCTAACTGAGGTATGATGGTGATCCCATTCACAGATCATGCAGATACAGACAACATATATTACATATCCAGCCCGATATTACATCTAAGTCTCAGAAAGCATCCTTAATGCAAAAAGCAAACAAGCACGGCTTTAACCTCCTTTAACAGATGCAGCCAATAGTATTTGTTAAAGGCCCATTTTTTCCCACCATCCTCGCATTAAACACAGGCGTTCAGACTACATGATAGGACGCACAGGTGGTCATTCCTGACCTGAAAATAATTAAGTACAATATACTTCCAAAACTACAGAGTGCAAAGTGTATTTGCAAATTCTGTAGGTGCTAAATTAATCACAGCAGACATGGAATGACAAATGCCGACTTACCCTGGGCATGTTCAGTACTTACCATGCCATCCAAATATGAATTCTGTTCTTCAGCTTCTTTGTCAATGTCATAGGCAAGCTTGAAAGTAAGAGAATTACATAGAAGTGAGCATTACACAAAAGATGTACATAATAGCAGCTAGCTCTTACAATGAAACCAACTACTTTTAATGTGAAATGGGCTACTCCTTATTGAAAAGCTTTTGGTAGCAGAGATGATCTGGTCAGTAGTCACAAACCGATTTTAATCTGGAAACTTTGGACGCCAAATTGTCAGCCAGAAGCTTGTTTTCTGCGTCCAACATATCGTCAACAGCACCATGTCCTATCACCAGAAGGAACAGAGTGATACCAAAAATATTTACTATCACAAACTAGTATCGTATATAATTTTAGCTAAGGTGGGACTATCCAGCTGAACAGAGATTTCTAGTGATCATGTAACTGCATCTTTACCACTCACAGACTACTTTGCATGGTCTAGTTACAGGGATACTCAACTGTCAGCCTACGAGGTCAAGAGCCTCGTGTTTTTTTGTTCACCTCATCAGTCTGCACCTTGTGCCCCATGGCTGAATAAGTCCCTGATTAGAGGGTTGCAATGGGGAAAATGAGTGGAACTGACATCGAGATCCAGTGAGTTCAATTTGAGGGGTCTAAGTAAAGTACCTCAACCTTGATAAGTATACTCAACCACTTATTTGGTAGAAGTCGTTACGGATAATCTATGCGCCTTCAACTGAGACATAATATGAAATTGAGCTTTTAAAAAAAAGGATGGATTTCATAATAAAATAACATCTTATATGTTTTTTTTTTATAAAAACGCTTGAGTTTCAATACGCATATCGCTCTCTCCTCAGCCAGGTCAACATGTAATTTTAGAGACTATCGCTAACGTTACACTTAAAGCTGGGTTAGATGGATAACAAACAATATAAATACAATCCTTCCCAAACGCGTAGTGTAAACTCTTCCTTAAATAATATTTCATCAACATTTATGAGTACGTGGCAAGTTACCTCGATTCCAGTCCGCCATTTTAGTTGTTGACGTTTCACACAATATTTGCGTTTCAGCAAAAAAACTAATAATTTACGGAAGCCGGTTGAGAAAGGTAACGCTACGGTTTATTTCGTTCACGCCGATGGACGAATGTGCTGATGATGTGTTCTCGCGAGAAACAAAATTAAAGCAAACCGCAAGTAACTCCCAGGTCGCCTCCGGGTTCTCTACGTTAAGGTCACAGGATCATGCGGCTGATTTCCAAAATAAAAGTCGAATTGAAACCACAACTACTCGGGGGCAATTGAAGGGTGCAGTGATAAGCCACTGACGTTCAGTTAACAGGGATGTGGTCAGGGATGGGCAGTATTTATGATACATGTAATACTTAAGAAACTAAATTTGGAAACAGTTAGGAGTCATTAGCAAATTGTTAGTAAAACATTAAACTGTTGGTTACTGTAAAAATAACTTCCATCTGGGTTATCACAGGGATGTGATCTGTTAACTAGTTGCATATGTCATATTTATCACATGGCTTGTTAGGGAGAGCCATGCGAAAAATATGACACCTGGTCTGTTAACCTCTGGACCGCCATTCTCCCATTTGCAGAAATCCCAACCGCCCCCCACAACTTGCTTCAGATTGCTTCAAACAGTCAAATACTTTCTGTGGGAGCAATGAGTTTGGTAGGCAAGAATATGGTATTATCCTAATTTTACTCTACAATTACAATAGGAGCGCATTATAAATATAATTTATGAAATGAAATAAACATTTTGGAGCAATGATGGCTGAATTATTATCCTTACACTTTAGAAAGCACTAGTCAAATAAGAAATGAGAGATATGGCCAATATTGCCAAAGATTTGTTTATAGTAATACACTTGAAGAAATAGCTACTATTCATTCAATTTTTTAAGGCAGTTTAATCGCATGGGAAGGCACTATCTGCAGTTTGTGGTACCTGACTGTACAACAAAAAGTATTGTGATTGCCGAAATCCCCACCCCCCTCCAAACCTGCTTAAAATTGTGACATGAGTCAAATACTTTTTGTGGGATACTCAGGTGGTCAATTATCATAAATTTACCTTAGATACTATGTACAGTATTTTGATTGACAGGGGGACACAGACTAAATAAATGTGCTGGTGAGGGGGAGGATAAATAACTCTATGGTACTATGTATTTTGATTGACAGGGGGACACAGATTTAATAAATGTGCTGGTGAGGGGGAGGATAAATAACTCTATGGTACTGTGTATTTTGATTGACACTGGGGCACAGACTTCTCCGGTGCCTGGCCGAAATGTTGTCGCCCTCTTTAATGAATAAAGATATTATCCACATTGAATTAAACCCATTCAATGTGTTGGTGAGGGAGAAAATACATATCTCTAAGTGATTTGGAAAATGTAGGTGCTATGTATTATGATTGTCAGGGGGACACAGATTTTGCCGATGCAAGGCGGAAATGGTGTTCCCCTCTTTATTGAATGAAAATAAATTCCAAATTGAATTAAATCCATTGAATATGCTGGTTGGGTAGAGAATCAACAACTGTGTGTGTTTGGTAAATTGAGGTACTATGTATTTTGATTGACAGGGGACCGGGCTTAAAGATATCATTCCATATAATTTATTCTGATATGTATTAAAAAATATACAAACATTTAATTGTATCCATATTCACAGCTCAGAAGTATAAAAACTTGTAATTCACCTTGAGGTGTGCATGCTAACAGTTTATGTTCACAATCCCAAATAATATTCATGTAAAACATGTTATATTTGATCACTTTACAGCAGATTAATATACAGTGGGTATAAAAAGTCTACACAACCCTTGTTTAAATGCCAGGTGATTGTGAGGTTAAAATATTTGACAAAGATAAATCATGTCTGAACTTTTTCTACCTTTAAAGTGACCTATAATGCAAACAATTCAATAGAAAAACCAACGTAAATCTTTGAAGGGGAAAAATAAAAAACTCACAATGACCTGGTTGCATAAGTATGCACACCCTTAAACTAAGACTTTGTTGAAGTACCATCTGATTTTATTACAGCACTCAGTCTTTTGGGGTAGTAGTCCATTAGCACAGCATATCTTGATGTGGCAATATTTGCCCACACTTCTTTGTAAAAGTGCTCAAAATCTATCAGATTGTGAGGACATCTCCTATGCACAGCCCTCTTCAGATCATCCCACAGATGTTCAATTGGATTCAGGTCTAGGCTCTGGCTGGGCCATTCCTAAATGTTAATCTTCTTCTGATGAAGCAATGTTTTTGTGGATTTAGAAGTGTGCTTTGGGTTGTTGTCATGCTGAAGGGTGAACTTTCTCTTCATCTTCAACTTTCTAACGGACGCCTGAAGGTTTTGTTGCCAAAATAGCCTGGTATTTGGAATAGTTCATAATTCCCTCCACCCTGACCTAGGCCTCGGTTCCAGCTGATGAAAAACAGCCGAAAAGCATGATGCTGCCACCACCATGCTTCACTGTGGGTTTGATGTTCTTTGGGGGATGTGCAGTGTTGTTTTTGTGTCTAACATAACTTTAGGAATTATGGCCAAAAAGTTCAGCCTTGGTGTCATCAGACCATAACACATTTTCCCAAGTGCTTTTGGGAGACATGATGTATGTTTTTGCAAACTTCAGCCGGGCTTGGATGTTTTTATTTATAAGAAAATACTTCCGTTTTGCCACCCCACCCCATAGCCTATTTATATGAAGAATACAGAAGATTGTTGTCACAGGTAGCACACAGCCAGTACTTGTCAGAAATTCCTGAAGCTCCTTTAATGTTGCAGTAGGTCTCTTGGAATCTTCCCTGACCAGTTTTCTTCTCATCTTTTCATCAATTTGGGACACATTGGTAGGTAAAGTTGGACACTATTTTCTGATTAAATACCCATGACTATGCCTGCCGGAATAAGCATTTTAAAGAGTTGTACATACCAGTCAACAATAAATTGGATTTCAAACAAATGTTACAATCTAATATGTTCTATATTTTTTTTACATTTTTTCAGAATAATAGGAAAGTCTCTATGTGCATAATCATTGGGAAGCTTCTCTGTGCAAGGATTCAGATTAGGTTAGCCAGCTCCCTCTCAGCTTCTGGTGACTGCCAAGTATTTCTACCTGAGGCATGGTGAGAGCCTTTCATCTGTCCCTTAGCATGCCTTTAGAGTGTAGATTTTTGGATGTTCCATGATGTTGACAAAAATCCAAGCTTATGATTCTGCCCTGTTTCCACTTGCTCTTGATACTACTCTATATGCCTTCTCGTTCAGTACTCTATAGATTAAGTATCCTTCCTTTCCTTTCCTGCCTGTAAACTGTTGTTCTTTCTTTTTATTGTTTATTCTGAAATTTCCGTCATTCCTTTCTCTGCCCCTCTCCTTGCTGTGTGGGAAACATCTTTTCTGTACTTCATTTCAGGTGTTAGGAGCTTCCTACTACAACAATTATATTTATATGTTCAACATCATCATGTCATAATCATAATGTATTGAGCATCCTTGTTGATCAAATGTTACCTGGGCTGTTTTTTAGCCAAACAGTGTGTCCCTGTTTACCTGAGGTTAAGTGGGACAGTGCTAAAAATCTGATTTGTATATATCTTGAAAACAGTCGACATACATTTTCATTGTGTTTTAAAACTACCACTATGAGCTTATTTTAAGACCAAAAGTTTTATTGTTCCATGATAATTGACAGAATGGCATCATTATTGTTTTCAAAAGTTTTCACTTGTCAGCATGCTTAACAAGGTTTGAATGGTCAGGCCAGTGACGCCGACAGAGAGGGGACAACCGGTAACGTTGTCCCGGGCCCAGGCCTGGGGGGGCCCATTTGGATTTTATTATTTATTAGTCAGTAAATATTGGCATTTAGTACTATCGAGAAATGTTCAATTTTGTCCCGGGCCCTGGGATTCCTGTCAGCGTCCCTGGGTAAGGCTATTCGAAAAATAACAGCATACTCACTATAATGATGTCACACCAAACAAAGCCTACATTTTATATAAGCTTATATTCAGCAACAATACAATATGAATTGTTTTGACTGGCTTGCAAAATTGGCAGAGTACACTAACCATGAGCTCTAATGTCCCACTCAACCTGAAGTCCCACCTAACCTGAAGTCACCTGATTCCATTAATGTAAACAAAATGGTAACATAATAATTGCAATGTGCTGTCCCATTAAAATGTACAGCATTTTGTGCTCTGGCAGCCTCTTGCAATTAATTACTTACCAGGTGACGTCAGTTAAATCTGTGAGGGTTCAGGGTTTAGGGGGACATTGGGGTTGGGCCCATCCATCAATGTTAGTAAACATTACTGTGATCTGGGCTACAGTTTTTTGTCACTGTTGACTGGTTGGGTGCCAGTCCGGTACAGTAGGGTGCCTTGCCGGGCCTCAAAGTCCGGTACAGTAGGTGGCGGTGTATGTACCTTTCCGTTGGTTAGGACCTGAAAATACACTTAACGAAGAAGAGGAGTTTGTGCCTAGTTTTCGGTGTCAACGAAGAAGAAGAGGACGTGGTGCTTAGTTTTCGGGTGTCAACGATTTTGGTCATTCGATAAGTTAATTTAGAAAACCTCACGCGTCGTTAACAGAACAATACATGCCACGTCAATAACACGAGAGAACAGACATTTTACGAGTGAGGTTATGCTTGGCGGTTAAGCAATGAATCGTGAATGTTTTACCTGATGGATTTCTTTGGGGAAGTGTTTCTTCTGTTGGCAAGTTGTCTTTTAGATCTTAACGTAAGTTTTACTCAAATACAGTTCTGTTCGTGTTATGCAAGTTTATTCATTAATATTATGTTCGCTTAACAAATTGATACTCTTAGGTAGGCGGCCTAGTAACCTAGGCCACATTTACGGTCGCACCTGGGATTACGTCTTCCTAGGTAATGAAATACAAATGTATTGTTATTGATTTGTATTGTCTGGTGGGAGAATTTGTATTTGCATTTCAGGACTTACATCTTAATACATTATTTGTGCAATATCCTATGGAAATGTGTGTGTATATAGGATGTAGTGGAATATCTATAGCAATTTATCACATTTGTCATTTGATCGATTTCTATATTCCCAAGAGGTCCAGGTGCTAAACAGTTTGGTTTATAGCGGTTATGGCTCAAAATCAAATATCAAATCGTTTCTCGTATATTTTGTCGAAACGAAATGAATTGTTATATTATTTACATTTCTGATTTTAACGGAGCTGTCACCAACCTGATGCATTTTCGTTATTCGTTTTATTCCATAAACGGAATAACCAGAAAAACACTCGATTTTCATTATATGAACTTTTTTTCTAATAGCATAAAACGGTTTTATGTTTCGTTTATGCAAAGAGGGTGGGGTTCAATGTGAAATTCCTGTTATTGTTCTATTTTGAAAGCAAAACGTAGGTCTGCTTCCTTTCAAAATAAGAGTTTGAACTTCCAGGCACTCATTAGCAAAACTGCTAACCTCGAACAATATCACCATTATGTTCCTATATCTAAAAATGTGGGACTGTACCATGACTAAAATGAAAATGCCTTCAGCGGGGACTGTATTGTCCTTTTAATTTTAATAAATACATATATGGATTTAATGTTTGTTTATTCGAATTGCAATGTATGTTTATAGTGATTAAGATCATAGGACTGCTTGCAACATTCAGCGATCAACCATAACATTATGACCACTGACAGGTGAAGTGAATAACACTGATAATCTTATTATAGCACCTGTCTGTGGGTGGGGCACATTAGGCAGCAAGTGAACATTCTGTCCTCAAAGTTGATGTTAGAGGCAGGAAAAATTGGCAAGCGTAAGGATCTGAGCGATTTTGACAAGGACCAAATTGTTATGGCTAGACAACTGGTTCAGAGCATCTCCAAAACTGCTGCCCTTGTGGTGTTTTCCCAGTCTGCTGTGGTCAGTACCTATCAAAAGTGGTCAAAGTATGGGAAAGCGGTGAACCGGCGTCAGGGCCATGGGCAACCAAGGAACATTGATGCACGTGCGGTCCGATATAACAGAAAAGCAACTGTAGCTCAAATTGCTAGAAAAGGTAAGGCTGGTACTGATAGAAAGGTGTTAGAACGCACATTGCTTTGTTGTTTATTGCGTATGTGGCTGTGTAGCCGCAAACCAGTCAGGGTGCCCATGCTGACCCCTGACCACTGCCACAAGCATCTACAATGGGCACGTGATCATCAGAACTGGAGGGAGCCAGTACTGAGAGTCAGTCAGGAGGAGGTGGTGTTGCCCATCCACACCACCTGGGGTCTGCCCGTCAGGAAGTTCAGGATCCATCTGCACATAGAGGGGTCAAGACCCAGATCCATGAGCTTTACTGCTAGCTTGGGGGGCACATGGTGTTGAAGGCTGAGCTGTAGTATGTGTTCCTCATGTCCAGATGAGTGCGAAGTGGAGGGTCAGAGCAATAGCATTCTCTGTAGATCTGTTATGTTTATAGGCAAACTGCAGCGGGTCGAGTGTAACAAGCGGGAGTCTGTGATTTGAGTTTTTTTCATGGCAACAGTATTCCCTGACGGCATTGGCTTTTTCAGCAGGATAATGTGCCCGGCCATACAGCAAAAAGGGTTCCTGGTAATCAGTGCCACAGTGAAACAATTGCTATCTATCAAAATGTAATGTGTGACCCCTCAGAGCTTAGTTCCTTTATATGTTTCTTCCTTGATTCCAACCATACTCGGACGTTTTACGTGGCCACTGTGCATCAACCATGTTGTTTGCTCTTTTGGGTTTAGGCCTAAATCTTGGGATTATACACCTGCAATCATTCATGTAGAACTAAGCAGATAAGGGTTGGGGTAATGGTTTGTCAAGGCCATATCACGGCATGCTACAAAATAACTGCAGTTCTGAGCAGAAGCAGTTATTTTGGGATCAGTATCCCAAACTTATAATTAAGGTATGTTTCTGAATTTAAAATATAACATGGCATCCAAAACCTTGATAAATCAGACAAACATGACAATGAGGCACATTTTATAAATTCCAGTTTTGATCAAGTCTTCTTTTGGCTACAGTGTTCAGGACAAAATTTACAATTAACTTTAGAGGAAGTATTACTGTGAATGTGCTTGCATATAAAGTGCACATTAAGATGCAGACCAAATTAAAGGTTACAAAATAAAGGAATTCCTTCGGAAATGAGGATGATAACAAATGCAGATGATTTCATACAGGTGTACTGTATGGCAGATTTTCCTGGCATGGTTTGGGTCCAGGTGTCACTTTAAAGCAAAGGGTAATCAACTTCATGTGTGATGAGTGAAAATTAGAAATTTAGGAAAATATGAATAACAAGATCTCAGGCCAACTGAACACTAATGGGACATTTTTGATTGTGTCACACTGCATTATCCACCAACATCATCAAAACACCAAATGATGGAATATGTTTTAGAAGAATTCTGTTCAATCCACCCAGTAGGGTTAGAGAAACTATGCAATGCACATTGAAGCTGTTCTGGCGGATCGTGGTTGCCCACCACCTGAGACAGTTCAAGTTGGTGATTCCTATTATTGGTCACCCGCCTGTATAATAATATAAAATTGATCATAACTAACATGGTGTTCATTTTAGAGGCCAGTTTTATGCATTGTTTTGTCTAATATGACTGAAAAGGCTTGGGAACCAATGTGGTAAGGTTTAGGGTTAGTAGTAGGATTACTGTAAGTAGGCTTTTTGAGGGAATCTGTTTAGGTGTCCCATTTCCATAGTTCATTTTACATGCTTGTGTGTTTCTGTATTTTGTATGAGCGTGTGTGTGAAAGTACGATTAGAATGTAAAATATTGGTCTTACATTTGTCTCTCAACATACTTTGTTTTAAACACTGTTGTTGTTGGATGATGTCATTGACTGAAAAAGTATACTATCTTCCTTTCCCAAGCACATACAATGGAATGACACAAGCATTGCTACATTTTACCTATTCAGAAAGAATTGCAAAATAAGACACAAAATATAGGTTACATTGATAGAATTACATTTTAGAGCTAAACATTTACAGTGACACAAATGAAATAATAAGAATAGAAAGATTAATGTACTGGATTTAAGAGAGAATTTACCTTGGTATTAATTCAATGTTTGAATTGATTAGTTACGAGTATATACAAACTATAAAAATGAGGTCCAACGCTTACTTTGAAAGGAAGTAGACCTATGTTTTAGCTTTAAAATTGTCCAATGACAGGCATTTCACATTGAATCCCACCTTTGCAGAAACGAAACATTAAACCATTGAATTGTATTAGAAAATGTTAATATAATGAAAATAGATCTTGTTATGCCGTTTTTGGAATAAAACGAATAATGAGAATACAGAAATGCATCAGGTTTGGTGACAGGTCCATTTAAAATCGGAAATTTAAACAATGACACGTCTGGAAAAAAGTTTTCTACAATTCTTTTTGTTTTGAAACAGAAAACGAGAAACGATTTGCTATGTAATTTTGAGAAAAAGCGCTATAAACTAAACTGTTTTGGTCGTTATCTAAATAAACAAATATAAAGCGAATAAGGAATTATCCATTAGCACCTGGACACCATGCTCTATTTTGTGAACATTTGGACCATTTGTCACACGTTTGGTTTACTCACATGTTTGGGTCTACATTTCATTTTTCCTCTCTGTTTAGGCCAAGTAAAGACTTCTCTAGACAAAACAAGGGAAGCATCTGGAAATGTGGATCTGATTACACCGGCATTAGTTAAGGCCCTAATATATTAGAAAATGACTTCAGAGATGGACAGGAAAGCTCATACTGAAGAAGAGCAGAGCGGAGGGACTGGGTTAGTGGATATCTTTAGGATTCTCAATAAGGTTCCATATGAAAGGCAGCTAAGCCTGAATTTAAAATTGGGTTTCAGCCTTGCTGAGGAGCTGGTACGTGCAATATCACTTATCAGCCTTGGGAAGCGGTCAGAGGCACTGGAAAAGCTCAAGACTTTGGGGGACAATAACCTAATTGCAAACTATCTGGCTGATAAGGTGAGAATGTGTGGAGTCAAACTGGAGAACTTGAGCCCTGTTTCTTTCCAAGAATCTAACGTGAACACCTTAGTAGACCTAGCAAGAATTTTCAAGGTGTTGGCCGAGGAGAGGTTATGTGAAACAACTCTCAGGGATTTGGCTTACCAGACTGCTTTAGCCGCATGTAAGAACAAAACCTGTGTTAGAGAGTGTTCGGGATTAGAATATCTTCATATGGAGCTGAGGGATGAGGCTAAGACTGTTTGCGGGCCTCAGATTGAGTGCACAGTTAAGGGCAGTTCCCCTAAGGACCTTTGCTCTAACCAACCACTGGTCGAGGGGAGTACCATATTAGGCTTTCTGGATCAGACAGGAAGTGGTCAGAGTCTTCCCTCTTCCCTACGAGATGATGCCACCATATGTTCCTACCCTACTCACTTGGAGATCAGTGTAGCCGAAACCATTAGCTTAAAGCCAAACAACCTCCCTCTTGAGGCGGAACCTGTGCCATCCCGTGTTCCAATTCGTGGTGTTAATGCAGAAGGCCAAGGTGCATTCAAATACTTCTCTAGGGTAATGTCTAGGGATACAAGACCACAAAACCAAAATGAGCCTCAACCTGTTAAAGTAGAAATGGACAAAGATAAAAGATTTGCAGCATCTTGTGAGCGTGAAACCGTTTCAGAAGACATGAGAGTTTCATCCCTGTCACCTGGCTCCTCCGCCCCAGCTCACATTAAGCTTGGTAACCCCATGAGTCCAAATGGACATGACAAATTGTGTCCAACAAAGAATCGTGTGTCTCCCTCAAACAACAGCAGGCCTGCCTCTCATCCGACTACACTTGAAAACAGAAGAACTTTGGGTGTTCCTCTCACTGAGCAAGTGTCGGCAGGTGCTCCATTGATCCCGCCATTACTGGAGGAGGAGGAGGAGGAAGAATTTTTCTCCTTTGTCGTCCTGCATGCACCAGAGGATGTGGATAATGCTGAAATGTTGACAGAGAAACTAGAGGCTACTGGAGTTGGCAAAGGGGCAACCTTCTGTCAGGAATTTGCCATCCCAGGCAGGAACACTCTGATGTGTGTGGAGGATGCCATCAACAATTCAGCCTACACTATACTGCTACTCACTAACAACTTCAACAGCCGTCTGCTAGAGGTGGAAGCCACCTCTGCTCTAATGAACGCCATTCAGAAACGGCACAAGTACAACACTGTCATCCCTTTTCTGCCACGGGAGAACTGTATGCCCAATGAGAAAATGCCCTCCGTTCTTGGGATCTATATGCCATTACGGGAAGATAAAACCTTTGAAAAAAAGGCTAAACGGGCCATGGCTCCGGCAAAGATTGCGATGCAGAGGCAGTTGTGGTTGACCGAGCAGGCAGTGAGGGCTCAAGTGAGAAGACAGGAGAGGCTACAACTGGAGGAGAAGCTTCGGGTGGATTTCATTCGCGAACATCAGCGGGCGGAAATGATGCAGAAGCATTTTTTGCAACAACAGGTTAATCAACCCTTTACTCCTGAGGTGTGTCGTTTTGCTGCTCAAGGTTTAGAAAATCAACAATTCAACTTAACTAATATGAGACTACAGAAAAATGGGTGGAGTCAGGGTGGAAGCATCCACATCGAAAATGCTCGCTACATCATGATTGGGGATAACTCTTCTATGACTGTGGGAGTAGGTAGGGACTCTGGTGAGGATGAAGGTGATGACGATGATGGCAGGTTTTGAAATGTGGTTAAAGGAAGTTATACTTAGGTGATCTTTTAGGGTTATTTTTTTTTACTGTTGGTAAAGATGTTTCCTTTCGGTTGGTCATTTTATAGCCTATGCTAGTGTAAGATGCATTGCGTATGTGTAACAGTGATAAACGCAAAGATGCCTGATGATGCTACACCAGGTGACGCTGTGTTCATGCTAGCTGGACCATCCTCCCTGAGTGAGAGAGTTGTGCACAATGAAAGGCAGTGCTCCAATTGAGGTGATTTATGCACCCAGACCATTGTTATTCCCTTTTAATAAGTAGTTTGATGCTAAATAAGGAGCAAAGTTGTAACTAAAGAAGCCCATGGACAAGATGACCAGACGTATACAGATATTCCTGACCAGACTCAATGGAGCTGCTGGTTTTCCCAGATCCAGCCACTGTAATGTTAGTTCTCATTTGTTCTGATGTTGCAGAATGTTGATAGGTTACTGTTTGAAAAGTTAAAACTTTGGACAATAGCAGAGCGCGTCAATAAAAACCACGCACCGGAGACGATTGTAGAACCGAAGACGGCAAACAATATCCACTGCAGCACCGCATCCACTTCACCTAACATGTTGGAGAACATCTCCATACCAGATGAGTGGGGAGCCGCTACAGAGACCGAAACATTTGGATAGGATTGCGCTCACGTGACATGCAAAAGAAGAATGCAAAGAAATGAAAGGGGATGTTTGATGTTAGGCTAGGCCTAACGTACCAGTACCAGTTCAGGACACACATTCATAAGAAAACATTGCTTTTTATTCGTTTTGCCCCATTTACACAGCGTAACCCTATACAATTTCTGTCGCGCAGTCGCGTTTTTGAGGGACGGAATATGGCATCCCATCCCCCTAATTAGGGCCTAGTGCAGGCATTCAGGATGTTCTGTGGCCATGCATCTACTCGACTTGGTCGGCCAACCGCCTTCTGGGCATAAGTTGACTGAATAGGGTCAGCCCTGACCCCTGATCTGACCCCTGATCTGTCCCCTGTTGCTGTATCGAATTCTGCTGTATCGACCACGACCTGGGTTCATTCTGATTCTTTCATGTTGCACGCAGACATGGGCCCATTGGAGTAGATGGAACAGACTGGTCTTTTCTGTATTCTGACCATTGACAATCAGTTTACTGCTATACGTTGCAATCGGCAGTGCGTGCAAGCCCTTGCTGTCCCTCTTCTCCCTGAGCGTTAGGTGAGTCCCGCATGTGAACATCTCACCGAGTTGTTCTGACTTCGGTCCACTGAGCCAGGTGTGCTCCACAATGCTCCCAAGCTGTTTCGCATCTGCTGGGTGTTTTCATGGGTGATTTTATTGTTGTTAAGCATGCACAGTGCATCTTCCCCTAATAGTGGCATTTGCAGGGAATAAAGGTTATATATATATATATAGACATATATACCAATGTTTATTTTTATATGCACCATTTTATTCCAGATGGCCATTTTGTCTTTAAAACATTTTTTTGATTTTACTATTATTTGAATACGTGACCTCAGTTCAATGTAACATTTATTTCTTACTGCAAATTTAGCCTGTACCTTTTTAAGTGAATGTTCAATTTGATGATTCACTTGTCACTGTATACAAAAGCTGTCATTTCAAGTGTGGTGGGGTGCATACATTACCAGATTATAAAGGTTTTGTTGTGATATAATGTTTCCCCCCAAATTCATTGTGGTCTGTTCAATATTGTTCAATTACTCTTGAGATGCAATAAAAATTAAGGCTCTTATTTCGTTTATGCAGTTATTGAAACTTGTGTATATGCAGTTATTGAAACGTGTGTATGTGCAGATTAGGGAGTAGATTGGTTGTGGTCTCACTAACATGCTGTTAGAACAAGACTACAAAGGTCACTCGTTGTAGGAGTCATGTCCCTGTTAGCCAGTCTCCGATTGGGTGCCATTGGATGGTCATAGCACCATCTCCTCTACTTCGCACCTTCACAACTCCATGTCTTTGAATGCTCACTCAGTGATGTTGAGTTGAATTCCAGCCCACAGACCTAGTAGTGTCATACTAACCTCCATGTTCCTGAGGAGGGTGCTGTGGCTTCATCCAGCACCAGGATATATACATCCCACCTCTCCCCTCATAATGCAACTCTCAGTAACTGCTGCCAGGGCCTCCTCCCTGGCCTTCCTGTGCTGCCAAAAGTCCCATACCATGAAGTCTGTGAGGTGAGCTGGGTGAATGCCCCAGTAGTGTCCCTTCCCATCCTCCCAGTGACCCACCTCGATTCTGTAATTGATTGAATTTACTTAACAGGAGTTTGAAAAATACACACCGCAAATACCTACTATAAAAAATATCAAGTAGTACACACTCATTTCTACTTGTAAAATAATTAAAAGACCACTGCACATTTTCCTTCCTTTCCAAAAAAGTTGAAAAACAAAGTTTTGAGTGAGGAACAGAAGCATTCAATTTGCAGTGGTCTCTTAATTTTTACCCTTCTGTTCCTCACTCAAAACCCTCTGTTTTGACTTCTTTGGGGAATAGGGTCCATTTGTCATGTCATGGCTATGCCCCTAGCCATCTCTGTACTGGGCTGGGGCCATAGTCAGGACAGGACAAAAGGAGGTGCCTTTATGCACCTTTATTTTAGTTTGATCTCCCCAGTTGGAGGCAACAATCCACACCTGCCTCCAACTGGGGAATGCATTTATGTGAATGTTTCCCCACACTCTCTGTGGATTATTTTTATTTGATTTGGAGTCTGTCCCAGTTACCCGGTCACAGGAGCTGTAAATTTGTTTTCTTTACTTTCATCATTAAAACATGGATTACCAATACTCTTTTGCCTCTGCGTTTGTGTCCTGCAACCAGCCTTGTGACACCAGGGGTCTCTTAATTGTTTCCGGAGCTGTGACACTCAAGAACACTCAGGAACTGGTTATGCCACACGCTATTCCTCCAGGTCTGGCCTGCGGTGTCTGACCCATGCCCCCTACAATATGGTTAACACTTCATTTCCCTGTAGAGATGTGGAGACCAGGTTTCTGAGTTTCTGAGACCAGAAGAAGTTGACTTCTGCAATCGTGGCGACGGATGACAGTAAGGACTTTGCAAAGGAATCTAGATCTCTTAAGCGTTACATCCCGGTCATCAAAGGAAGATTAGATGGAATGTCACTTGGTAGGACCAGACGTTGCAGCAGGGATGTTGTCACAGAGTTGAGGAATTCCTTCTTTACTGCAGCAGTGTCTGCATCTCTATGGGCCTTACCTTAGTTCTTCCCTTTCTGCCTCTCCACTTCCCCACTGTACGTCACATAGTCACTACTAGCCATTTCAGCTAGCACTTTTAACACCGGTAGCTAGAATAGCCAATAGGACTTTATCTCCAGGGGGCCCAAACTGATACCACTGTAAATTTAACACCACATTGAGGAGGGTGCTAGAGGAGTCAAAGTTGCCATTGCCTGTCCCTCTCCAGGGTATCTGCAGGTTTCAGGAAGTTAAATAAGACTTTAATGCCACTTTGAATTCAAATTAACAATTTTACAACACCTCACACGAAATAATACATACGGACACCAATTCAACTGAAGTACCCACTGTTGTTAGAGCAGTAGGCCTACTGCTAAAAATAAGGTGACTGGCTGTATTTAATGGGACTATCGTCTGTGGTGCAACCATCCAGAACTGAGAAATGTCAGGCGTTTGTTGGAGGCTTTTCACAGCGTTTTGTGTTTCTTACACTTAAAATGGGATTCCCCAGATTTAATTCCCATAGTGCCAAGTTTGAAAGACTTGCAAAAAAATCCCTTTGATAGATTTCAACCACATAGCAAAATTGCTGTTGTCCAACCACATCTGGTTGAATTTGTACTTTCCCATGGTAGCTGTGGGAAGTTTAACTGCCAATCTCCACTATGTAGCTAAATTACCTAGCTTGGTGCTAGCTAACTATTTACCTCATGAACAACGGTGTTGAGAGAAAAGCAGCTAACTGTCACGAGGGTCTTGATAATGTCCAGCGTTCTGACTGAAATCGTGGTTCCTCTGCACGTGACCAGAGCTAAAATGCATTCACAAACAAAATATTATTTTGTGTATCACCTCTAACAAATGCTAACAGAACTTAATAAATACTTCTTAAAAGACATTTAAAAAGTTGAAATATGACAGACTAAGGCCTTTTTATTTAAATCAATACAGTTAAGACCTTTTAAGACTTACCGGTAGCTTAGTCTTTGGGCTTTCTACTACACTGGAGGTCTGCAGGCGTTGTCATGGTTCTAAGTCTGTAAATCTGTAAGCCTTTTTTGAACAGAGCCACTGTTAAAAAAATTGTTAGTGAACTTACCTACATTAATACAAGACTTACAATAGATAGTTCTTCAGTATTCTGCAGTTAACTGAAGTATTCTGTTGAATACTTAACTACAAATTATAGCATGCCTTGATCCTGTGTTTACAACTTAATTTAGTCTTATACTGTAGAATACTAAAGTATACCATGTGTTGATACTCAAATATTAAATTGTAAATGCTTCACACACTATACAATTTTATTATTTCATTTTACAGTTTTATTTGACTAGAAAATCCTTGTTCTTCCAAGACCACACTGCATAGCTCTTCTGACTTATTTATAGTTCTGGCCCTCGCGACAATGTCATCTGTAATCCGAGACAGCTCCATCTGTTAAGTCACAACACACTGAATGTCAGTTGCCAGAGAGAAAGCGGAACAACTCTGCTTCTAATCCCTTTCACTAGACAGCCCATGGAGTCTACTGCAGTCGAACCAAGATCCACTGTGGTCAGCGGCCTCCTAGGCGTCCCAGGGTCTATCGCCTGGGACGGGGACGAGACGAAAGATGCCGAGGTGATCAATGGTATCAGGCCCAAATCCTCCCCTCTTCCACGGAGAAGGAGCGACAGTGACTTAAATGACTTTGAGCTGGAGTTGACACCGTGCAGGTCCCGGAGGGTGTCCTTCGCAGATGCCCTCGGCCTAAACCTGGTGAAAGTGAAAGAGTTTGACTCGTGGGATGTAACCATGCCAGTGAGCCTGGACACCCTGGAAGGAAAGAAAGAGGCGGACGAATACTATTTGTCTTCATTATATACTCCCCCATTGTCCGAAGAAGCCCTGGTTTTGCGGGTTCGGGAACAGAAGCTGGAGTTGGAGAGCACCGAGTTGCTCCGCGGGACCACGATACTGAGGGGGGTGATCCGTGTTCTCAATGTCTCCTTTGATAAGATGGTGTATGTCCGGACCACTCTGGACGCCTGGGCCACACACTTTGACCTGCTGGCGGAGTACGTACCGTGGTCCAGTGACGGACACACGGAGCGCTTCTCATTCAAGCTCACACTGGTACCCCCGTTTAGGGAATGTGGTGCCAGAGTGGACTTCTGCCTTCGATATGAGACCTCGGCTGGTACTTTCTGGGCCAACAACAGTGGCCAAAACTATGTGATGTTTTGTCACCAACAAAACAGAGAGTTGAAAGCAAAACCACAGAAACACAAGAATGGACGCAGAAAAAGCATACTGAAATCTATCGGGTGAGGAGTGTCAGATCAATCACATCTTGTCTTGTTTGTGTAGATATTGAATACATAATTATTTGTATGAAATCCACGTGGTAGGTGTTATGTAACGTATCTCCAAACATAACCCTTTAAAATCACAAACCAAAATGTTTTTGCAAGATATTAAATTTATGAAACATATTGGAAAATTCTTGTCAATTCTTGTTGCTTGCTCTTTGGGTTTTAGGCTGAGTATCTGTAATAAGGATTTCTCTGTCATGTAAAAGGGCTTCATATAATAAATGTGATTGATTATTGTAGTTTTTTTGCCTTTTTATTTATTTACAGTCAGGAGTTACCATGTGAAAATCAGTCACCAACCAATGCTGAATCTTCAGGTAAACATTTATTGCACGGAATTATGAAAATGTGAAATAAGTTCGATATACAGTGGCTATTAATCACAGTGAATTAAGAATTCATGTCAATTAAGAATTTTCCTCCAGATGTACACTATAATGAGAAAGAGATGGCTAATGTGAACCTCTCTGAGACAAAGACAGGAACCACTCAAGATTATCCTGACAAACTACTGGTGAGTAACACTTGAGGCATTTGGATTTGAGAATTTTTCCAGCTAAGTCATTTTCTGAAGTTATGTGATCGTAACTTTCAAATTGGGCTTTGCAGGTCATTGCTCTACTTATTATTTTGGCATTCAATGATGACTTGTCTAATGCAAGCTTTCATTTAGATACTGTATAATATAAAGTAAATTGCATTTTGGGCATAAAAAGTTTTGGGTGACCTCCGAAACAGGACACTATGAACCCTGGTGCTCCCAACAGTTCCTGCCATTGCTGAGGACCAAGCCCTGGGTCTTGTTACTCAGGTGATACTTGGGGTCATACAGTGTGTCCTTCGGAAGGAATTAAATGCCAAGTATATATACATTTTGCATCAGAGGAGCTAAAGGTCAAGATGGTCACGAGTGACTAAGCAATGCATTGCATAGTAACATATACACTCATAATATACGTTTGTCTCTTGTGGGTCAAATTAAGCATTGGTATTTTTACTGTCCAGAGGCCAGTGCTTATGTCAGATTGGTTTCCGCGTGTCAAAATGAAATGTATATAAATACATTTTGAAGTGGTCATGGGAAGTATTTAACCTGACCATGCTTCTCTGAATGTCATCCAAACAAGCTCAAGCACAGAGGAGGCATTGAATGACAACGGTATCTCCTTGCTGTTTGACAGGTTGAGAGCAGCCTGAACTTCAGTGGGAGAAAGCAACGAAAAGCGGCAAAATTGGCACAGGCCCGGGACTACTTCACCCAGAGAGATAATGAGGCACAAGAGAAAGAGAAAGGAACCATCACTGATGAGCCACTGCAAACCCCACAGGAATGTACATTACAACAGGAACATCAACCACAGGTACAACCCTTGCCACCACAGCGCAGGAGAAGAGCTGGGCTGCAGGTGACTCCTGTTTCCCAGGATACGTACCACAAACTGTGTACTGGCGTCCAGGATAGTCTTTCTCGGGAGGAGTTTGGGAAATCTGAGAACATAGACTCAACCAACAGCTCAGCCTTATCAGAACTGAATGGGAAGCAGGTCACACCAGTCCGGAGCCGTCAGTCAGATTCAGCTGATCAACTCACTGCTCCGAGATTAACTGATGATATGTCTGTTGGAGTGGAGGAAAATGCTCAGATGCAGTTGGAAATGGAGAAGGTTAGGCCCATCATTAGTAAAGATGAAACAAATTCACATAAAACTGTGAGTTATACATTTGGAAATGTTGTGGCACCATTATACCATCAGGCCTTTGGTGGAATGGAGAATGATAATCAGACAGTAAACAATGGTGTGAATCAAATTAGGGTGAGATTGCATGTAAGGGATCCAATAGTTCCCAGAACACAGAGTATTCAATCTGCAGAAGAAGTAGAAACTCACTCCTGCGTTTCAGCTGGTACTTGGGGAACGCCTGAAGAGAAGCCTATGAATCAACCAGAATCATTAGAATCATTCTTAGAACATCTCCCCTCTGGATTAAGTGAAGACGAGTCTGAACCTGAACCTCTGTTAGAACAGTCTAGAGGCCTTTCCAGGATTCACTCTCCCATTAACACTAATGCTGCTGTTCTCGTATCTAGTGAGGACTCCAAAGTCCAGGGGTCAGAAGAGAACGTGCGGTCTTCACAAAATCAAATCTGTCAGGACAACAATATTTTACAGACAAACCCAACACATTCACAAACATCCCTAGACCCAACACATTCACAAACATCCCTAGACCCAACACATTTACAAACTCAAACTCTGATAGTCGCATCAAAAGACACGCTTTCAAAGTCACTCACTGAAATGGGGTTGAAGCTGATCCCTGCTAAGTTGACTTTGCCTAGTGCTAACGATGGATATGAAAAACCTGCGGAGTCAGGCGAAATGAAGAACCCTACCTCGGCCAACGTGGATGAGTGGTCACCAGGCATTAAATTAGTTGCTGATCTCGAAGCATTTAATTCAGCTACAGAGGCGGATGTGAATATCACAGCTAACAACCAAAACATTGCTGCGCCTCGTTTAGACAAACTGGAGGACACCAGTGAGATAACTTTGAAAGAGGAATCCAATGAAATTAATAAATTGACATCGTTGGAGAAATCTGTTATAAGAAAACCAACAGATCAAGTTGAAGATGAACTTTCATTTGAAGTGTCAAGCACCTTATTTAATGAACCCAAGAAGCATTGTATTGACAATGAAGAAAGCGAAGCGGTTAGAGAGATGACAAACGATGATCGCGGTAAATACACTGAAAAAGTCTCAAACTCAAAAGATAATATTCCTAAAGATGAACTTAAAAGGAACAATAAAGAGGATTTAATTTGTACTGAGAATGAGATAGAGGCAAGAAATGGACAACAAATGCTAAAGAAAAATAGAATAGAAAAAGACTGGGAGGAGATTGTTCAAGAGCAGGAGATGATGATGATGTTCGGGGAGTTTCAAGATAAAGAGATGGTGGAGGACATGGTGAAAAAACAACAGATGGAGGAGCTTGAGGAGGATGTGAAATGGCAATTAAGGGAGGAGGTGGTGGTTGTGAAAGAAAGCGAAAAAGCTGAGGCTGATGTAGAGGTACAGGGAATTGTAGTAGTGCAGAATGAACTGTTAGGCAAGCTATGCATGCAAATGGACACTGACTACGACGATGAAGGTGGTCTGAGCACAAAAGTAAATGTATTCGAAAAATCTGACTCAGAGAAATATACATTAAAGGCCCGTGAAGTTTTTAATCCATCCCACACTGACATTATCACTGACGTAACTCATCATGGAGATGCAGAAATGGATTCCAATAATGGAGACATGGAGTCTTGCATTCAAACAGACGAACATGCCATTGACAAAGAGGGTGAGGGTGAGGAAGACAACACGTCTACAGATTCCTTGTCAGATGAAGAGATAACCCTGTACATGTGCAGTCTGAGGGCGGTACAGAGACAACAAAGTAAGGATGTAGCCTTGGCTATTGGGAAACGTCCCTCGATAGGTAGAAGGGGCAGCAGGCCGTCCATGCCGTCCATCAGTGAGTCTGGTGATGAGGACCTCCTGAGTAACCAGGATGATCTGCCAGACAAAGACAAAGTGGAGTGTTTGTCTGCAAGTACACTGCCCCTTGTGGTGGGTGAGCAGGATACCACCAGGGCCCGTATTATGTGGTTGAAAGAGAAATGTTCTTGGCATAATGTCTCAAGAGGACTGTTGTACATTATCTTGTTGGTGGTGTTCTTTTTAGTTGCTTACCATTATGACTTTCTGGCCTGTTTTTGTCTTTATTTGTTGTCTGTGATCTGGCTGTTTTGTCAGGGACATAAACTGCCAATGTCAGAAAATAATCAGTTTAAGCCCTGTGAATATATTATTCAGTGTTTAAAAAGTACTCCACAAAAGTGATATTTGTCCTTATTCCTTATTTGAGAGTACACTTGTACAAAGGATACCATTGTCTTTTTTTACACGTTTGTTAAATACTTGTCTTGTAGCATACTGCAAACCGCAAAGTGTAAATGTTGATACACAAAGACTGAGATCACGATGTTCATTGTTTGATACAAATAAAATCTAAATGTCCTTTATTGGACATTCTAATAGAAGTAGTTGTAGTAACAGTATTTGTATAAAAGGTAGGAAAATTTCTTGTTGGATAGAGAATACATACAGTACACACAGTGTATACATAATATATATACAGCTCAGGAAAGAAATTTGAGACCTCTGCACCTCTTGTTCTTTTCCAAAAAAGTAGATAAGGAAGGTTTTGAGTGAAGAACAGAAGGGTTGAAATTAAGAGACCACTGCAAATTGAACAATTCTGATCCTCAACTTTACTTTTAAACTTTTAAGTAAAGATGAAGGTTCAGTGGTCTCTTAATTTCTTCCGGAGCTGTATATAATCAAATGTTATGTTTTTGTGTCCTTTCTACACACAGACAATACTAATGTTGCATCTTGAAAAATATTATATATGTGTGTATATATATATATATATATATATATATATATATATATATATATATGTGTATATATATATATATATATATATATATATATATATATGAGGCCTTTTGGTCAAATACACCTACTTTCAAGGCTGTGGAGAATTTTATTTGATTATTTTATTTGGTGTGGAATGGTTAAAATGGTTTAAAATGGTCCAAACTACATACATTTTTTACCAAATATGCCGTCTGAATTCATAACCATATTAAATAATAAATATATACAGTGGGGAGAACAAGTATTTGATACACTGCTGATTTTCCAGGTTTTCCTAATTACAAAGCATGTAGAGGTCATTTTTATCATAGGTACACTTCAACTGTGAGAGACGGAATCTAAAACAGAAATCCAGAAAATCACATTGTATGATTTTTAAATAATTAATTAGCATTTTAAAGTAAATTAACGACTATTAAAAGAACACGCATGCTGTTAATAGATTATGTGCATTTACTGTACGCTACCCTTGAGGCACAGCTACTTGGAATTCGTCTGGGCATTTTCCATATTTGACTTACACTGCATTACAAAGACAGGCTGTGACCTCAACTCAGCCCGGACAATTCTGACACACATGGTCAAATGGGCTGGTACAACCACTATTTTGTGCGAGTATATATGTGAAATAGGACTTTAGCCCATTAGCCAGATTATGATCATTCTACACAAAATACTAACATTCTTTAACAGGCCCTCTTATGTTTTGAAGGAAAAACACCCGCTGGCTGAAAGATCGACCGGCCCACCAATAATTTTCTTAAATGGCCCTATGGGCAGTCTGTTTCGTTTTGGAAGACCTTTTATGTTAGTATTCCATCCATCACACAAGTGACCTTTAGGAGGGGAACTGTATGTGGCCCCACGGCAGACTGTAAAGGATCAGAAAGAGAGGGGATATTTCTGGCAGACTTTTGAGCAGACACATCAGATTTAGATATCCACCCCTTTTAGGCTTGAAATCAAATAACCTGTACTCTGGTGTGTTATTGGTATAAGATATTATATAAGGCCCTTGATACATTAGTTTTCCATCTTACAGGTAACAGCATAAATGTGTCTTCTGCTCCATATTCTTGGTTATTCCTCTGGAATGTTTAAACCCTTCAGATTTCATAAAAAGGGGGTTATCCCTACCACTAAGATTATAACACTATCATTGGTTAATGTAAGTAAGTCTACAACCCATAGTGCACCCCTTCTCAGTTAGATTATTCCAATGTCAATACTTCTGTATATATTAGTCTTTCTGGTGGGTTGAAATGGTGGTGTTTGCTCTAGGCATTTAAGACAATCTTGGTCCAAGACACCCAAATGAAGTATTCCTGATGCGACAAATGTCGGCTGGATAGGCTTTTAGTTTAGAACTCAATAAATCACCCACATCACATCACTGTCTGTAGTGTCTTGCACAAGTTATAACGTTGTGGGACAGCTGAGCATGCTGGCATAACTGCCAAGACTTACTGTCCTGTAAAAAATCTGGGGAATCTGAATGGCGTAGAGGAAAACTCACTCGCGATATTATGGTTTGAAACCAGCTCGTGGATTAGTCCTGAATTTCATAGAGGGTGGTGCAATTGACCTGCACTGTTCAGGTTTGGAAGATCAGTTAAATCTAAATCACTGGTATTCCAACCATGGTAGGTGTACCACTGGTGGTATGCGGTGCTCCTTTTAGTGGATAAATATTCAGTGAAGTATTTCCTTAGGTGGTACGCGGTGTAAAAACTTTGAGAACCACTGATCTAGAAAAATGCGGAAGAGTGTGTTTCTTCCACTGGATAAGGATTCTGGTGTTTTACTGGTTCAGTGAGCTGCCTGATAAGATCCAGAACGGTATTGGATGTGTTTGGGAAAACAAACCGCATCTCAAAAAATGTGTTGAGCAAATAACTTTTTGTTCAGTGTGATTATGTTCCAGTAGCTAGTACTAATCAGAACATGTTTAGGCAATTCATTTCTCTAATGACTTTTAAAATGACTGTTTAGGCTACCCTAGATGAAAGATTTGTACATATTCTCAAACACTTTACATTAGTCACTGCTATGGAATGATATGGTAACTCGCATTAAGCCTAACTGCTGTTATGACAGGGTTATATACTGTACACTGTGTGCAATTGCCTGGGAACGAGGTTAGATATACACAGGTTTCTGGTGGTTTTATGTTGAAATGTTTGTCCTTCCCTTAATCAATATGAATATATTGGCACTGTAATAGTAATGGGTTTTACACTCTTCTCACATGTTTTTTTTGATAGCATTTAGATTAATATTTGTCACAAAAACAAACACTATACTATAGACCAGAACATTTTAGAGGGAGTCATTTTGTTCGCCTTTTACTGTTTTTGTCTTTATGGGTATGTGCAGTTAGTTCTTTTGAAATACATAGTATACAGGCCTTTCTACAGACCCTACATTGTATTTGTCTTTGGTTCATGGGTGTGAGAAAACAGAAAACGATGTCCCAAAATGCAGCCAGTAGATTGGTACTGGATGAGCAGATCTCTTCACACTCACAAAATGTAATGCACCTGTCAACCCAAGAGCATTTACTTACCGTATGACTGAACTCACTCAGCAACTGCCCCTTTTGAATAGGATACGTACTGTAACCAATATTGTAAAATATGTGGTCAATATCATAAGTTTGTACCGAGAAACCTGATCGCTAGCATCTTTGAACATAGTGAACCATGAACTCTAATAAACTTTAGCTGTTGGTTAAGGTCAGGGTAGCACAGCTGCAACTGCTTGTCAAGGGCTTTTAGGGGCATCCTGTGTGAAGATTAACACACCCTTTAAGCTCTTCAGTCAAACATGTAGACAGTTTTAGCCACAGAGAGAAATACAATGGCCACATTTTTAAAAGGGCAGTCATTCAGAAACTATTCTTATCGTGCTGACAGATTATGTTAAGCTAACAGAGCAATACATATTTTCTTGAATAGCTTCAATTGTCATCTACAGTATAAATAGGAAGCTTGTTTGTGTCTGTTGGTTACATTTCAGTGTGCTTTGTTAACCCGTTGAAGCCATGTGGCTCAGGTAGGTCTGTAGGAGAACAGGTTTAATTCTGTTCATTGGTCCATGCGTAGTTGCTCTTTTCTAAGATCCTTACATGACCTGTGGTTGAGTTTATTCATTTTTAGTTGTATTGCAATTTATATAATAATAACAACAATCCAACATGAAATCTGCCATGGTGTATTTTCCATCATTTAGAATTTTCTCAGAGCTAATTTAACCTCAATTCTAATATCTGGTTACGTTTGGCCTTGAGGTGGCGTTATTGTACAGGAAATGCTATTTGTGCAAGCTAATTGGCTCATAGTGGCCATATTGTTTTAGCAGGCCACTGGACAATATAGAGTTTGCTGTGTGTACAATTTAAGCTTACATACAATGTTTTATGGGGATCGGATCAAGGGTTCCAGAGGAGTAGTACAAAACATCCTGGTCATTACAGAACAAATGTCCTTGAATACTCATGGAATCATCTTTTCACTCCTAAATTGTAGAAATTGGTCTGTGCTCATTCAACTCAATGTCAAAGACTGGTAGGTTGTGCTCCTGATCTGAGCACTCTATATGGAACACATGGTGTCTTAGGTTTGCCAGCAATAAACTGCTTCATGTCTGAGCTTTATTCAGATTTCGTTCTAAATGTAATCAATTTGGTAAGCAACTTCTGACCAGTGCAGAGGGACTATATCCGTGTTTTGTGGTTGAACAACATTTTACACAGCATCACAACTTTCATCTCAACTTTCAGAACTTCAAGGAAATGTCTAAGTTATCCCAAACTTTTGAATGGTAGTGTATTAAGTAAAGAGATCTTGTTAATATACCCATTAATTTACAGATGTACACATTTACATTTCAGGTATCTCTGTCACTCCAGGTGTAGTGAATTTAACAAGAGTTTTTGCATTACACTGTATTCAGCAATTTAATTAAAATGCAAGTGTTTGTAGTTGGCTGTAGTTGATGTGGTTATGCTGTTGTTTATCTTGTGGGCAGATGGCAAATTAGTCAGGGCCACACACAGGGAAATAAGCATTTCAGGAAGCAGCATTTAATTATACACTTTTGACTGATATTTTGTGATGTCTCATTTGTTGCAGGAATTTCTTTAAATAATGATTAACCTGTACTGCCCTCTGCCTGTCAGGGATTTTTTTGTGGAACATGTAGTGGCCCAGGATTGGAGGCATTCACAACGATGTTGCCTGCATGCGTTCTACACCAAATGTATATTGATCAATGCATTATGTTCAGCAACTACTGTGTATTGGCTTATCAACATGGTTTGATTATCAGCTGATAAGACACATTGTGCTTGCCAGTGCACAATTCGTAAATGTTACCTCAGTGTAGCATTGTGCCTGCTACATCACCAAGATAAATACAGTAGTTAGAACATAATTTGAATCTATATATTTTTTAATAGCAGCAGACTAAATTTTTCAAAGACCAAACTTTGCTCTTTAGCTAGAAAAGCATTGGAAGAACCAGATTGGCTTTAAAAGGGTCATTTCACGGTATAAATAAATAGTTCACACCTAAAAAAAATTGATTCTGATGTCATATATATATATAATTGAAATTGACTTTCCTTGTCTTTCCTCTATGTGTTTGTAATGTTAGTCGATAAGAAACCTAAAGAATTATAAGTCAGGAAAAATACAGCTGAGAAAGTTGATTTTGGGAAAATGTGGGAAAACAGAATTTAAAAGGCATAAACGTTCTAGCACTATAGACAATTTAAATTTGACCATAACAATTTAATTGGGCTCCTAAATCTAATTGACTGCAACTAGATTTTTTACAAGGAGTACAAAATGCCATATACATCCCTTATTTGTGCCAGCAGTGTGACTAAGTGCGGAGTCCTTTTTGGAAGGAGAACCCAGAGGCCACACAGATTGAAGAACATGAGGAACTGTGTTTTTTTGGAAGGAGAACCCAGGGGCCACACAGATTGAAGAACATGAGGAACTGTGTTTTTTTGGAAGGAGAACCCAGGGGCCACACAGATTGAAGAACACGAGGAACTGTGTTTTAATGTGAATTTTTTTAAGTCAAACCTTGTTAGCCACCACATGTTGGCTCTTCTTCAGGGCCGGCCCTGACTAATTTGGTTTCCTAGGCAACATTTTAACCGGTTCCACTTGCAATATAGCCAATTCCACCACCGATCACTGAGTTAATACGCCCACACAGATACTGCATAGCTTTTTGTCCTTGAGATTGCAAAGGCTTGGAAACTTTTTGTTAAATTTCTGGGATTTTCATAACAATTCTTCATGGGAAGTTAAGCCTGGAATTTGGGGAATTTTGCTTTTTGAAAATCCATCACTGGTGGCCCTAATAATCACAGGTTACAACTATGCAATGAGATAAAATATTCATTCATAACATCACATGATCTCTGTCTTTATTCAGATTTTCCTCTTTTTCTTCCCAGGGCACCAGGGGACTTTGGTCTTTGGACATCTTTTGAAGTAGGCTACGGATGCTAATTTATCATGATTAAAATTCAGTGTCAGTCATTACTTCAGATAAATAAACTCGCCCATGCCCCACAACCAGGTAAGTCTAACTATGAGAGCGGGGGGTGATTGATGTTCCTGCGGCTGGTGGGATGCTGCGGGCAACACAGAAAATCTGGGGAGGTTTTAGTGATTTGGGGGCCTTAGGCAGAGTCTGGTTGAGGCCCCAACATCATTTATTTTTTACGTTATTGTCCTTATCAAAGGCATATTGGTAACATTTTGAACATGCCTTCTTTCTGTATTGTCAAACCATTATATTCCTTAATTGTCTCAGCCACTATGCTAATTACATTTATAACTAGCTGCAGCGGCTATGCTACTACTGACAAATTGCATGTTTTGGAAGGACATTCTGTTTCAGTAACAATTCCTGTATCTACCCTATTCTGTTACTCTTATTATTTGTCTTTCAGTAACAACTCCTGTATCTACCCTATTCTGTTAATCATATTCTTTGTCTTTCAGTAACAACTCCTGTATCTACCCTATTCTGTTACTCATATTATTTGTCTTTCATGGTATCTTCATCATATTTTACTAATTGAAGTCTGTCTCTGTGTCGTTCATGGTGTCTCCATCAATTTGCTGGCTGTCTCTCTTTCCTTGTGTCTCCATCATATTGTACTATTTGTTGTCTGTCTCTGTCTTTCCTAGTGTCTTGATCATATCATACTATTTTTTTGTGTATTTCTCTTTCCTTGTGTCTCCATTCTATTTTATTAATTGTTGTCTGTCTCACTCTATCCTGGTGTCTAGCTCCCACACCAGAGGACCACTTGTCAAGCACTTTAAGCATTCTATCAAGTTTATACACAGTATTTGTTGACTTATTGTTCCAGAAAATGACCTACACACGTTTTTAATGCAGCAGGCTCCAATGCAGCCCCTCCCCTCGGGGGTGAAATGGTACAAATATGTTCTTTCTTTTGTTTTATATCACTCTATACCATTTCTGTTTGTCAAAAGGTACTCTTCTGTCTTCATAAAGACATTTTACCTTTGAGGGAACATTCTTCAAATGTTTACCTTTAAGTACCGAACTGTTCTTTTTTCGTACCTCTGTTTTTTTGTGTGTATGTACCACAGCATACCATGGTCAAGTGGTACAGAAATACATTAATAGAGTCCAAAGGAAAAGTATTGGCTGAGTTAGCAACTACGACAAAACAAGAATTAAGAAAATAACGGAACAAAAATAATGGGGATTCCGTGGCGTGAGATTAATTCCGTGGCGTGAGATTAATATGGTTTAATCCCACTCACATTGTTTGACCATTCGCACTCCGCTCCATTAGGTGGCATAGTGCGAACGATCTGACGCGCTATGCATGTCGGTGGTGAACCCATCCACGTGGTCGTTTATTTTGTAACTTGTTAGCCATTCCAGCTCTTGTTTTTGAATAATCAGAGCGTGAACCGCGTTACAAAATTGTACATTGGGGAAAATGCACAGAATAGAGTTGTTGAGATTGATTTTCAATCCTCGATTTACAGCGTCTCCTGGGCTATTCAAAGACGTTGAGAAAACCATAACAGAGTACCAAGGAAAAGAGTCCATATCTAACGAAGAGAATGGACGTCTTCAGAAGCTGCTTGATATGCTGCTTAAACCTGAGATAAAGTTACAAAGAACAGGTTTGTCACTACGTGTCTAAAGTTGAATGTTTATGAATCTGTTGTCTGTGTATTTGTTCGATATTGCAACGTAGTTAGTGTAAAATATAGATTCTCCACAAGAGGTGCATATGTATAATTCTATGGTGCCAGCTGAAATCCCTGACAAATCAGTTTACAGCCGCCGCTCGCAGAACCAGGAATGGTTTCATTTGCTCCTCGGAAATAGGAAGTGGGTAGTAGTAATAAGTCCGACGTATTTTGAAAGTGTTTTTGAAGTCGGCACAATTCCTCAATCAAACATTGTCGCAGGCTTGGCGAGTCTGCTTATATAGCCTAATATACTAAAATGTTCATCATGTACAACGGCAAAAAAAGTGATACTGTTTGTATTTGATATTTATATTCACGATTCAAAAACAAATATTGGCCCAATAGAAAATCCCTATTTTGAGCGTTTGTGAATTTGAAGAAAAAATACTTATTCTGTTGAAAATAGTAATTAACAGTTAAGCAACATCTAAAGTGAAAGCGTTTCTATTGGATTTTGTTCACGCCATAAAGTGAATGCTTCCTGAATATACATGTCTCGTTAAGGTGTTCATTTAAAGCGTAGTTTGGCAGCACAATATACAGAATGGACTGTGTGAATGTGACGGGAAGACCAACATGTTAGGTAAGATTCAGAAGTTTTCATGTATGCCTAGTACATACACACTTCTCAACAACTGACCAAAGTTAGGTTGCACTAGCTTTTAAGCTAGCCAAGTGGCTACTGACTAGCTGTCAGGCTGGCTAGCTAGCTAGCCCTACCTGGTTATTGACTAAAGTTACAAGCTATTAATAGTTGGTGAAAGCTAGGCCCTCAACTCAATAAAAGATTAAGCTTCCTGACATGAGATACTTGCTGTAGAAATGTTACTAACAGTAACTTGAATCTTTATCATCATTTAAATAAATGACTATTGAGTGCCACTGAATGGCACATTGGGAAAGTCGCTATGTCATTGCAAGACGAGGGTTCTTATTCTGCCCATTGGGTTTGCCAGCACTGACTACGGTTTGGTAAAAAAAATTTGAACATGGTTTCTTGCCTTGTCACATTAGCGACTACTGGCTGCAACGTTGGCATCTGTGAGCTCAATAGAGATAGCAAGGGGGTGAGTGCCATCCTTAAAAAAAAACAGATTCATTCTGCTATTTAAAAAATGTATAATGTTTATTTTGATGAAACAGGGAATGGAAATGTAGAAGGACGTGAATAATTGTGGCTGCAACTGTACAACCCGTTAATATTTGCTATTGGTACTAATGAAAAATTGCTCTAGTTATCTCATATTTAGGGGCCCCAGAGTCACGCAGTTGTTTAAGTCACTGTCTCACATGGCCTGGTTGGTACATTGGTCTGGTGTCTCCAAAGCACGTGCTGCGGCGGTCTGAGTTCAGGTTCGGCCTTGTACTTTCAGCAAAATAAGGCATAGCCTAAATATTTGAAATACAGTTGGGTTGGCATATCTAGCGTGGGCAGTTCAAGAGATAATTATAGTTATTCTTTGAATTATGCAACATTTTTTGCCAATGAAAATTTTTGAGAATTTATAAGTTGGAATAGCCATAACAGGTTAAACAAATTTGGTTTTGTGTCTATCTTGAAAGGTTCAAGAGATACTGTTAATGGATACACTTATGCAAATTAGTTTAAGTAATATTGTCATGGTCAATAAATAGTATAGCCTAAACAGGTAAAACAATCTTTATTTGGCGTCTCTAGCTTGAGCTGTTCAAGAGTTACTGTTATTAAACTTTCTATAGCCGGTATCTCTGATGGAGAAGCTTTGTATTAAAGCTGGTGGAGGGATTTCCAGTTATTACCAGCTGGCATTTCTATATTCAGTAATCAGGTAGGGTAGCACAAATTCAGAAACAGAAAATCAAAGACCTGTTTTCTGTTTGGTCAATATTTGTTTTGAATCGGAAATTAAATATCACAAAAGGACTGTCCTGCACCCTAGTCCCTGAGGTTATTTAGTAATGCCCAGTCATTCTCTATGACACTGCAGGGCGAGGCAGTGGGAATTTTAAGCTTCATTAACTGTAGGCCAGTATGTTAACTTCACATTTTTGTGTATGAACAGATAAACTTGCATATGGACTGACAACTGTCTTCCCAAGGGAAACATAGACCAGATCAGCAATTTTTTTTGTCCATTCTTTAAGGTTTTTAGAATTCTCATGCAAATGTAGCTTCCATAACACTGGAAATTCACAGGACAATATTTACACTGGAAGTTTGTACAGGTCAAACTTTATGGAATCAAACTCAACAATTTTTAGTGAAAATGCTAAAAATCAAGAGCTTTTCCTTCAGTTAAATGTGAAATATTTTGTTGCAATTTTTGTTAATACCAAATCCTTAGTTTCAGCTCTAATTATAGGGAACAAATTCCTCCCCTCTATAACACCATGCTTTAAGGTTTAACTCTCTGCAAAGTGTTGTGTTATGCCTCTAAACCAGACAGTTTTCCTTTGTGTCTCACTGTACCACTGTCTCCCACACTTGTTTATAACCAACAAACCAATCAAAAAGGCTCAATAAAATTAATACTGGTTTTCCCCAGAGACCCTTATCAGTGCTTACATTCTAATCCGTTTCTCTCTCCCTGTAGAACTTCAACAGCTCAGATGCTCCAAAGTGGTTTCCAGAGATAAGAAGCAATGTGACCACAAGGGGAGTCCTAGTTGGAAGCATGACACCAAGGACACACAGATTAAAGAAGAACAGGAGGATTATATAATCAGCCAGGGGGAAAAAGAACATCACGAGGCAAAGTATTGCCCACAATACCCTGTATGCATTCCTCCCTGTGTGAAACATGAATTCAGTCATTACCCAACTCAGTCCTCTCATATTAACAAAAGCTGTAATGAAGAATCCAAAGATAGTGACTCATTCTCTGAACCGTTAAAAACAGAAACTCACAAAGAGAACTGTTCAGAAATAACCAGTGACTCTCAGACTCTCTCTGCAGTAAATCCAAGCTGTTCTGCAGCTCAGAGGGAAAAAAGACAAAGTTCTCCCGGTCCTTGTTGCAAGGTGTGTGGAAGGCCTTGTCACTCCCTTGGGGCTTTATTAAGACATTGTCGAAAACATAGAAAAGATGAGGATCACATTTGTGGTGTGTGTGGACAGAGTTGTGAATCCCTAAATGGTGTCATGGATCACATATTACAAACTCACAGGACTCGATTTTGTGAAGTTTGTGGCAAAAGTTTTGATGCTGCTGTGCATCTGAAAAAGCATATGAGGACTCACACAGGGGAGAAACCTTTTGCCTGTGACAACTGTGGCAGATGTTTTAGTAGTTCAGAACAGCTGAATTCACATAAAAAGGCAGTCCACACAGGTGAGAAACCCCATCGATGTCATGAATGTGGCAAATGTTTTGCCCAGACTGGAAATCTGAATGCACATATGAGGATCCACACTGGAGAGAAACCATATCATTGTGTTGATTGTGGCAAAACATTCCGCCTTGGCCATTCTATGAAACTGCATATGATGACTCATACATCGGAGAAGCCGTATCGCTGCCAGGAATGTGGCAATTCTTTCCGTCGTAGTGGACACCTGAAAAACCACATGACAATTCACACAGGGGAGAAATCACATGGGTGTTCCGAGTGTGGCAAACGGTTCCCTCAGAGTGCGAATCTACAAGTGCATATGAAGATGCACACAGGGGAGAAACCACATCGGTGTCAAATATGTAACAAGTGTTTCAGCTTCCGCAATAATTTAAGCGTGCATATGAGAATTCACACCAATGACAAACCTTTTTGCTGTGAGGATTGTGGCCAATGTTTTAGTCAGAGTTCCAATTTGAATCGGCACATGAGGAGACACAGAGGGGAGAAACCACATTACTGCAATGACTGTGGCAAGCTATTCTCCACAGGCTTTCAGTTGAAGGAGCACATGAAGGTCCACACAGGGGAGAAATCACACACATGTCCTACATGTTCAAAATGCTTTGGAAGCAGAGGAGCATTAAACAGTCATCAGAGACTACACATTCAGAAGAAGCCATATTGCTATGATTGTCTGAAGTGCTTTAGATCAGAGCAACGCCTGAGTAAACACATGGAGATAATGCACAAAATGATGACTGTGCCCAGTTTGAGGGAAGGGGACTGAGAGGCACATTCACCTTTCTATTTTACAAATTAACACTGCCAATCATATTAACCTGATGTTAACACCTGCTTTAAGACAAGTCCTCACTCAATATTTTGACACATGACATCTGAGCTGTGAAATACATTTATTGTTTATCCTCTTGGTCTTTCATTCAAAATAATTATAAAAAATTGAACCTTCAATTAAAGTAACTAATAAAAATTATAAAGCAAATATTTATAAAATATTTTGCGCAACCTTTTCCTAAGAGCTCTGAGTCTTCTTATCATGTGTATTGAGTTTGGAATCCCTCCAGATCCTAAGGTTCACTCTTGCAGACTCTACAGGTTATCCCACATGTTTTCTATGGGGTTTTGGTCAGGGGAGTGGGATGGCCATGACAAAACCTTGAACCTGTGGTAAGTAAACCTTTGTGTTGGTTTAGAGGTGTGTTTTGGATCACCAACCAACCATAACTCTGTTTCCAGGCAGTCAGGTTTTGATTTAATCTGCTGGTACTTAGAGCACCATGATACAATGTACCCTAACATGTACAGGGCCTTTAGAAGAAAAACAGCCCCACAACATGAAACACCCAACCCAACACCATTTTTTGTCTCCTTATCTCTGTTTTGGTCTCATCTGGCCATTACCCCACTGGAGGTTCCAGTAAGGTTTAGCAAACTGTTGGTGCTTGACTTTTGTTTGATGACAGCAAAGTATGTTTTATGGCAACCCTCCCTAGAAACTTGTAGTTATATAGATGGCATCATGTTTTAGAGACTGACCACAGCTAAACAACCTTTTGTGGCACATAATTAGTTTTCTCCAGTCTATCCTATGGTGATGGATGACTATGGGAATTTGACCTGTCACCTCATACTCCAGTGAAACAGGAAGTCGTGGCTTACCAATACCAATTGAAGTGTTTCTAATCAATCAGGTGCACACAAAAAAAATGGGAATATACTTCAGTTTGTGTGATCTAAGTCAGACCTAACATGAGGACTAATGGTATGATCTTTGCGGTTTTTCTTGAAGAAAAACAGCAATCTTTTACATGAAAACTAAACTAAGAGCAATTCAAATCCTGATGTTGGTTCATTTTTATAAAGGCTTGCACATACTGTCAATTAGTTGGACCAAAAATGTCCTTATCCTACTTTTATCATGCTACTAAACCAAAGACAGAGTTCTCATCATAGGTACGCCCTTGGCAGTTGTCCAAAAACAGTGCTATGAAGTGTCATTTTAAATTGAATTCTGTGTCCTTTTGTCTCTACACAAAAGTGTCAAATTGAAAATTCGATTTCAGATTTGTAACCAATTAAAGTTGCTTGACCTTTGTGAAATTAGTGGACTTGACAATTATAAATCAATACCTCAACACTACGCCCCATTACAGGATAAGTTCCCTTATTTGAGTAGTGGTGTATTCAAGTACTGACTCAACCACAAAAAATATTATTATGTCATACATAAGCACACATCTATGTATAAACACTTGGAGGTGAAAAAAAGTTTTGTCAAGAATTTAAATGCTCTAAGATGACATTTTAGTGCCCTTTCCTACCGTTCCATTATTTTAGTCATTTTTCTCAGCCGTCAGGACAAATGGTGGAATAATGGAACTGCCATTCAAAGGTAACCTAATTAATAGGGTAAAATAGATCTTAAACTTTAAATAAGTGTTACTAATGTTTTATCTTTGTCAAGTATCTAAACTTATACCAACTGGGTACTTATGGTGATGAGCCATGAAAAGTAGTCATTTACTCGTGCTAGCTAGTTGGATTTCAAACTCTTGGGGTAGCAAGATTAAAAGCTAGTTATCATCAGGCGGACAGGTTTCACAGAATCTTTTTATACCTCAAGCTGGCAGGCACTGCAACGATTCATTGATTGTTTCTTCTTTCATACACATATAGTGCTTGGTTGGGACATATTGTTTTACCGTACAGGTTAGAATCTAATTTGGCATGATAATAGAATGAGGTTAAGGGCTGTAAGTGTTATACAATGCTGATATAGCTAAGCCTATCTCAGTCAGCTGTGGTTGAGTTTCCCATGGCTAAAGGATAACAGCTCATTGCAACTACAAATGCAGTGCTATTCAGTGCAGGGTTGCCAGATTTGATTGGGCAGTAATACTGTAAAAAACCAAGTCAATTTTGTTAGGAAACCATGTCTGCCATTGTAGTTCTAACAAGCCCATTTTTTTACACACAAAGAAATCACCCTCTGACAATACTGATAGTGGCGGAAACTAAGGCTGCATTCCTTGTCGTGATGTTCAGGTAAACCCTACGCATTGACTCAAACCTCATCTTTTAAATGTGAACGCAAATCCTTCAGCATCTGATGACAATAATTCCAGATGAAATGCTGAGGGAGTTGCATCTCACCTTAGCAAGTGATTGGTGTTGGTAGGTTCCTCTGCTGTTTGGGCAAATCACAATGAATACAGTCAAACACATGCAAATGTATCACTGGACTTCGGAATTGTTGCTGCATTTATTTATTTCTGAAGAACTCTTGAGATAGGCAAGAAAGTATACACCACGCAGAATGACAAAATGCAATTGTATCTGAATTCATACAAGACAGATACTGCTTTGGCCTTTCCAGACTTTCCAGGCCTATCCAGACTCCTGTCTTTCCTGATTTGAAAATAGTTTTGTTTTAGTCTTGACAACTTGTGTTATAGAAGTCATCCTGGGGTCACTCATTCTCTGAAACAAATAATATACAATTCTGAGCACTGCACTAACAAGAACGCGTTGGGGAAAAAAGCTAGAAATCCTACGTTAGTCATTTCATATAGCAGCAAACCTTCCCAAGTAAAAAGTCAAAAGACTGATTTTCGGTCCACTCTGACCACCCAAACCCCTTTATTAAGAACATTTAAATAACATACTAAATGTGGTACATCGTTTGTCTTTGTATGTATACAGAGTAGCCCCCACATAGGGGCTGAGGGGGTCACGGTTAATTCCGTGTCCACCATTTTAGAGCATGTGCGTTGTTTGTGGACAGACTGTTCCGGGTTGGGGACATCATGGACAGAACGGTTATGTACACAGCTGTGTGAGCAAAGACGGCAGTTAAAAGTTTATAGCTTTTCCAAAGGAGGCTGCAAGGTTGGCTTCTCTGAAGGCCTCGGACACGGTCTGTAAAAAAGAAGGATGACCAGGTTAGATGAACTATGTTAATGGCACTGACCCCACTATTCGGATAATAGCTCATATCCTGGTTGCACTATTGATCTCTCAAAAGTAGCCCTGTCCCCAGCTGTGTTCTTTCTGGCTTAGCAGGTCCCAGCAATAAGGGTTTGCTATCCAGAGAAGTCCGACTTGAAACACAGAAATCAGACTCTTTGTGACTCCAGAAGTGAGTGTCAGCTGCAACAGTTTGCCAACCAAGCTTTGACAAATAGTGTAAATTTACCCTGATGTTACACGTTAAGTGCAGGTTTCACAGACACCAGTTAAACTGTTCCGACACGTGTCCATGAAGTTGGCCACATATCTTTACATATCCCAGAGGCATCTCATTCAAGTTTCTCATAACCAGGATACAAACAGGATATATGCATCCAAAACAATACTAGTGGATCTGCAATCGTAGGGAGATATCGGTGCATATATGAACAGGGTCGTTGCTGAACATGACTATTCAGTTCCTCTGTCCATTTAACTCACAGGATGGGCGTGGCACACTCTGGCAACATCCTCGCAAGACGCTCCGTACTCCATGGCCAGCGCTGCCTCGTTGATAATCTCTCCCGCGCCCTGAACAAAGGTCAGCGAAGTTAGCGTAGTTCATGAATGAACAGCCCAAAATTCTCTCTGCTGAGACGAGAGGCGGATTGACTCACAGAGCCCAAGATGTGAGCGCCCAGTATCCGGTCGGTCTCTTTGTGGCCAAGGATCTTCACCAGACCGTCTGTGTCTGCGTTGGTTTTGGCTCGGCTGTTGGCGGCAAACGGGAACTTGCCCACCTTGTATGGGATGCCCTGCGGAATAGGACAGAGGTTACATACATTCATTTTAGGGGTTGACTGATTATCAGCCTGGCCGATAATTAGGGTTATGGTATCATTTCAATTTCATGTATTCCAATTATCCTTATCAAATCAGTTTATTGAATCCCGGCTCCGATTCCAATAATTTTGAGATAGAAAATGTTCCTACGTTTGAAAAAAATAATATTTAGGCTATAAATCAGTCAGCTCTCAAAGGTGACAGAATTCAGGATGTTTTCTTCCCCTTTATCTATAAAAAATATAAGGAATGATCAACAAAAACAATTACAAACCAACATTTTACATAAATAATAGAAAAATAGAACCTAAACCAAGGAGACTCAAACGTAACAAATGGATGTAACCCCTTCACCACAAATCTTTGACTTTGTCATTGCTTATCTTCCCCTCATGGCTAAAGTGAAAGGAGCTTCGGTACTAGAGGTGTCAATGGTGTTGAACCAGAGGTATAGCGGTGCTCTCTCAACTTCTAAGAAAAATATATAATTGAATCATTTGCAGACATCATTCCTTTACATTCAACATGAAAGACGAATGTCAGTTAATCTGTTACAGAACGGTGAGTAAACTGAAGGAATGGAGGCGAGGGATACGTTTTCTAGCCAAGTTAATGTTACTGTGATAAGCAGGCTCTCTAATTTTAAAGAAAGAAATTATAAGCAAGCTGAGTGGATTACATTAATTTACCCACAGACCAGTGGGTAGGTTACATATAAAATAATTATGATATAGTAAACTAGCTAGCTTGGTATCAATGCATGTTAGTAAATGCTCACGTTAGATAGCTTGCTGTGGTTGCTACTGATGTCTAAGTGACAAGAACTTGATGTATAAAATCTGATGATTAATATTCAGAACTCCAAAAGGAAAAATAATGAGGAATGAAATTCCAATAGTATTATAGAGGAATATCGACAGCCCTACTGTGTTCCTCTCTTAAGCACATTTTTCACTGATCAAGCAAGCAACAACAGGGAAGTTACACTATAACACATACCCCTCTGTTAATCTGTTTTTTTAAAGGATGTAAATTGTTTCCCAGAGGCATAAAGGGATTATTTGATCATATAGTTTGTTAGGGACGAGTCAAAATGCAAATAGCCATTGTCGTGCACAACCGCCGAGGCTAAGAACATGTGGTACTCATCAATGGTGATCTACAAGTGTGAGTCAAACGGTCGCCGGATCGTTTGAGTAACTTTCCTATGCGAAACATTCTCAGTTCTATTATTAACTATACCTTTAACATCTACACACACGTGACGAATGAGGGCCCTGGAAGGTCATCTGTATGTTGCTTCGTTCATCCATTAATCCTGACCGCCCAGTCTGTCCCTGAGAAGCATCCCCATAACGTAATGCTGCCCAGAGTTACACCACCACACAATTCTACCTCAGAGGTCTAAGGAAAGGTCCTGGACTACAGGGCTTGGTTTTAATCCTGACATGCACTGGAAAGGGTGGGACCTTAAAGACAGGCGTGTGCCTTTCCAAACACTGTCGATCCATTGAATTGGCCTCAACTGGACTCCAAGGAAGTTCTAAAAACATTCAAATGTGTAGAAAGTGAAAGGTTCTGAACACTTCACAGTCACTTATGTAAAACAATGTCAATTACTTCATTTAGTCAAGTGTGTGTGTGCGCATGTATCACCTCCTCTTTGAGCTGCTCTTCTGTCTTGCCCACCCATGCCACCTCAGGGTGCGTGTAGACCACAGAGGGGACACAGTTGTAGTCGATGTGCACGGCACCCCCGGCCATGCCCTCCACACAGATGATGCCCTCATCCTCCGCCTTATGGGCTAGCATGGGACCAGCTATCACATCACCAATGGCATAGATACTACAAAGGGAGAAGAAGGGAAACCATCCCATTTAGTCATCTCTTAAAGAGGTGTCAGTGAGAGGCGATTGGAATAGGTGTACAGTGGCCCTCAAAGGACGCCCTTGGACTTTCCCCGTGTTATTGTGCGATAGCCTGAAATCAATATGGATAATTAGGAATTTTTCATCAACACAAAGTTCATAATGTGAAAGAAAATCTACACATTTTAATTACAAAATGAGCATAAAAAAACGAATCTTACAATTGGTCTCAGACTCCAATGTTCCTTCTGCAAACTCTAGTTTTATTCAACAATGGCTTTCTTTTCGCCACTCCACAACAAATGCACTGCACCTGGGCTATTGTTGCAGTATGCAGTGTTTCCCAGCTCAGCTCCTACCCTTGATTGGTGCTTTTTAAGCTTTTTACCTTATTCTGGATTTGTTTTGTATCGTCCTTCAAAAGGTATTATGTAGTTGTTAGGAATTGTACTCAACCAACGGTGGGATCTCCCAAAGACACATTTATTAAACCTGAAATCATGTGAAACACCTTTATTGCACACTGGTTGACGCCATTTAAGTAATTATATGGCTTCTTGGTTGCACCACTCCTGAAGTGTCTCATAGTAAAATGAGGGGAAAACATATGCAATTCTTTTCAATGTTACATTTGTAATTAACTTAGAAAAATATTGTATTTTTTACTTTGACATTATAGTTTTTGTTGATCAGTGGCAAAGCCTCCAGATTAAATGCATTTTGACTTGAGGGGGGTGAATACCTTTGTGAGCGTCGGTCTTGATCAGGTGTTTATGTTAGCGGTGGTTTATGTTACCTGGGTACTTTTGTCTGGAAGCGGTTGTTGACAGGAATGCGCCCCCTGTTGTCCAGCTCCAGGCCCACAGTCTCCAGGCCCAAGTTCTTGGTGTAGGGCCGTCTACCGATACACACTAGCAGCACGTCACAAGTCAGAGTCTCATTCTTTCCACCGGCCGCCGCTTCCACACTGGAGAAATTAGGAACATAAAAATGGTTGAATGGTGTATTTACCAACCAACCACTTGACCCTTCACCACTGAGTGCCTTCACCACTGAGTGCCTTCACCACTGAGTGCCTTCACCACTGAGTGCCTTCACCACTGAGTGCCTTCACCACTGAGTGCCTTCACCACTGAGTGCCTTCACCACTGAGTGCCTTCACCACTGAGTGCCTTCACCACTGA
>JACXGJ010003342.1:0-23690 GCA_016801105.1 Esox niger
CGGCCCACATTTTCACTCCCTTTATCAACGTTTAGCCCCCCCCCCCCCCCCCTCCCAGCCAACGGATCCAGCCTGGGCTGCTCTAATGTGTGCAAATCGACTGTCTCGGTCAGGCTGAAGGACCACCGGCAACCAGCACAACAACGACGCAGTCTCGGCTAATGGGCCTCTCCATCTCTGCTCCATTTTGAATTATGCACAATGAAGAGAAAACGCGCGCGCATGAACACACGCAGCGAACCGCTTTCTTAACGACATAACAGACGCACAATCGGGACAACCATTTCCTATCGTAGACACGGCTACACAGGCCGAAGAAGGACAATGCAAAGAAAGTGCCTGAAGTGAGAAGCCACACTGCGATCAGAGAGCAATACATTTTCATCAGCATTCATTTGACCTTTCTATTATTTTGCCATGGTGTCTTCTCCCTTTTTTCCTATAGCTGTCTAGCAGACAGCACGCAGGTGCACACTGCCTACTCTGTGCGTGCGTGCGTGTGTGTATGCACAGGTGTGTACATGCGTGTGTGAAGCTTTGCTCAGTATGACCTTGGACACCTCAACGTCTCCCACAGGCAGGCCACGCCAATTAAAATTCCACAGGTAATTAAGTTGCATTTGAATAAGGGAACACTGAAGACAAGTTGGAGAGGGATTGTGCTGTAATTATGTGGAAGGAGAGAGGAAGAGACAGAGTGATGGAGGGATATGAGACGTCTATGAGGGTTTCAATGTTGGGGAGTTAATGACTTCCCTCAGAGAAATCTCCTGTAGAGCAAGTTCTCTGATTAACTTCTCTAATGCCTATAAAAAATAATCTAAGCTAGAAACCTTTTAGAGTCTGAATCTTTTAGAACTTCAGCCTTTTTTGGAGCTACTGTCATCAAAGTACCCTCCATCAAGTAAAAATACTTCCTTCCATAGTAAACATAATCAATAATCAATATTTGTAAATAATTCTATAAACTGAAGATTTGCATATGTTACAAATAGCAGAGAATACACATATTTAAGATTCATACACATATGTAAGAACATTTATAGAATATCTGTCAAATATGGGTGGATAACATTTAGTTATTTATACAAAATATTTCAGAAGTAAAGAGATATAAAATATCCTGTGAACAGTCACCTCTAAAATGACTGGCACTCTTGATATATATATACCGATCAGCCATAACATTATGACCAAGTGAATAATACTGATAATCTCGCTATCATGGCACCTAGTAAGTGGGATATATTAGGCAGCAAGTGAACATTCTGTCCTTAAAGTTGATGTGTTAGAAGCAGGAAAAATGGGCAAATGTAAGGATCTGAGCGACTTTGACATGGGCCAAATTGTGATGGCTATACGACTGGGTCAGAGCATGTCCAAAACTGCGGAACTTATGGGTGTTCCTGGTCTGCAGTGGTCAGTACCTATCAAAAGTGGTCCAAGGAAGGTAGAGCAGTGGGTCATGAGTGGCGAAAACAGGGTTACGGGTGGCCAAGGCTCATTGATGCACGTGTGGAGCAAAGGTTGGCCCGTGTGGTCCGATCCAACAAACAAGCTACTGTATTTCAAATTGCTGAAAAAGTCAATGCTGGTACTGATAGAAAGCTGTCAGAACACACAGTGCATCACAGATTGTTGCATATGGGGCTGTGTAGCTGCAGACCAGTCAGGGTGCCCTTGCTGACCCTTGTGAGCTGCCGAAAGATCATCAGATGCCATTCATGTGGATGTTCCTTTGACATCTACCACCAACCTAAGAATTGATGCAGACCATGTGCACCCTTTAATGGCAAAGGTATTTTCTGATGGCAGTGGCTTCTTTCAGCAGGATAATGCGCTCAGCCACAAAACAAAAACAGTTCAGGAATGGTTTGAGGAACACAACAAGGAGTACACGGTGTTGACTTGGCCTCCAAATTCCCCAGGTCTCAATCCAATCGTACATCTGTGGGACGTGCTGGACAAACAAGTCTGATACATGGAGGCTCCACCTCGCAAATTCAAAGATCTGCTGCTAACGTCTTGTGCCCGATGCCAAAGCACACCGTCAGAGGTCTTCTGGAGTCCATGCCTCAATGGGTCAGGGCTGTTTACATACACTACCATTCAAAACTTTGGGGTCACTTAGAAATGTCCTTGTTAAAATCCCCATTAAAATGACATCAAATTGGTCAGAAATATAGTGTAGACATTGTTGTAAATGACTATTGTATTGATTTTTTATAAGGGTATATATCTACATAGGGATGTACAGGCCCAATTATCAGCAACCATCACTTCTGTTCCAGTGGAACGTTGTGTTGTGTAATCCAAGTTTGTCATTTTAAAAAGGTCATTGATCATTACAAAACCCTTTTACAATAAAAATTGCTTTGCTGAAAACTGTTGTGCTAATTAAAGAAGCAACAAAACTGGGCTTCTTTAGACTAGTTAAGTATATCTTCGACATCAGTGTTTGTGGGTTCAATTACAGGCTCAAAATGTCCAGAAACAAAGAACTTTCTTCAGAAACTCATTAATCTATTCTTCTTCTGAGAATGTGTGAAAGTGCTAAGAAACTGAGGATCTCATACAACAATGCGTACAACTCCATTCACAGAACAGCGCAAATGGTCTCCAATCAGAATAGAAAGAGGAGTGAGTGGCCCCGGTGCACAACTGAGGAAGGGGACAAATACATTTGAGTGTCTGGTTTGAAAAACAGACCTGACACTGGTCGGCAGCTCCAACAGGCAGCTTGATTAAAGAGCAACAGCAAAATACCAGTCTCGGGGTGAAAACAGCGAAGAGATGACTCCAGGATCCTGGCCTAATTTTAATGGACAAAAAAGTGGCTTTTCTTTAAAAACCAAGGACATTTCTAAGTGGCCCCAATCTTTTCAACGGTAGTGTACAAACATGTATGTATTTATGTATATATATAAAACAACCCACAAGGAAGTATGCAGGCTAATTCTTTTATGATGACAGGTCTATTGACATTAACCACAGTTAAGATGACATTTCAATTTCAAAAGCATTTAAATAGTATGTACATACACATTTCTATTGACATTTGCGCTCTGAGCAAAACCGAGATTATAATATTGGTAGAACAGCTACACAAACTCAAATTTGGCATGATAAAAATATTAAAAACAATGTGTACTAGCCTATCTACAAACTACAATTGCTATTCATTGATTCCAATGACAACATACTGTACATTGTTGTGGTGATTGAGCACTGCCTTTTACTGGCTGAATTATTCAATATTGAACTGCATATTTGTAGTTCATGTGGACATTCTTCGATGAAGAAGTCAAACTCTTCCGCTGTACATCTCGCCTTCAGTATTCTATGAAACACTTTCTGACATTTGACAGTCATGAAAGCAAGCACGATTGGGGAACATAAGCTAGCTAGCTAATGTCAGCTAAGCAAACTAACATAGCTGAGCTAGCCAGTCAAATCACACACAGGAGAGGGAGGAGGAGGGAGGGATGAAATTTGGACTGGAAGGAGGCCAAGGAATGACTTAGATTGGAACAGTGAATCTGCATAGTTATAGAGATGTCTGAAATTTCAAAACATTCTCATGCTAAAACACTAGTATCAGTCAGTGATAAAATATTACGTGAAACCTACTGGGAAAGAATATCTTTAGTGGAGAAATCATTCTCAGATCATTCACTTTTTGGGCCAATTCCCTATATTTCATACAATATTTTAGCTTAAATATGTAATGTCATATCTTTGAAGGAACTAATCACGTATTTAATTGTGCATGGCATATAGGCATATAGCCACTGTCAGTCAACACACACAGAGCCACCTCTGGCATAGTCAGCTTATACTAATTAATATTATTCCACCACACAAGATTTGAGCAGTTGCCCTTGAAATGCAGGGACAAAGGAAGTTCCACCAGGAAGGGCAACAGGAAGATCAACTGTCTCCTTTAATTGGCCCCACTACCAAAGGCATGTTCCGGCTCTTTCCATCCCGTCATTAACACAGTGCACTAGCAACTCATTGCCATGACGGCGCGTGGCACAAAAGCGGCGTGTGGGCGACGGTGGCGCGGGGTACGCTTCGTCCTATACGAGTTGCCATAGGAGCGCCTCGGTCTCCGTGCCCTATACTGCAGCAGCAGAAACATCTACAGGCATGCGTGGCACAGCGCTGTCGCCATGGTGATCCTCCCCTCCGGAGCGGGATTTGCCATCTGAGCAGACAGACAGTGCGCGCGCGCGTGGGGGAGACAGTGGGGTAGAGCAGTGATTCTGAGTCTGACAGACACCCACCCCCTCGCTCTCTAGTTCCCTCCCTCCCCAAAAGCATAACAAATGCAGAGCTGGTATTCTGTATTCTGGAGGGCTCCGGCTGTCAGACTGCAGCGCCGGCGCTGTCTTTTCCTCCCCTGCACAGGCGATACACTACAGCAGAACTGCCTATAGAACAGCAGTGTGTGTGAAGGACAGCCTCTCACTGCAGATTATAACCAACAGCCTGCCGTTTTTCAAAATTAATCATTAAGAGATTCCTGAAGATATAACAATGAATGTTATGGAATTTGGGCAATTACAGTTTCTAAAACCATGCTTCACTGATCTGAGCATTTTAATTGAATATGAGCTATTTAGTTGTTATTTTGAAGAAAATGACAGAGCCAAACATTAGGTAACATGTGCAGAATATCAATATCCTGTTTAGTAACCATTTAAAGGATACTTTAAACACTTACCATTTACCTTTTTTTCTACATTTGTATTTGACATAAAGTAATATCAAAACTAAATTAACTCTCTAGGAACTAAACAAATTCCTAGAATAGTGCAATGCTGATAAGATATAGATAATTCAGCAATTTGATTTCCTGTATAAACAGATTAAACAAACATGACAAAATAAAAATCAAAAGTATCAAAAATTATCATGGTATTGAAGTGTCTTTGCTATGCTTCATCTGGCAGGTATTCAAAATATAGGCTTTTCATAAAAGTATAAGTATTGAAAAAGTTGATGATTTTTTTTAGACATTTGTTATTGATATTTACAAATACTGTAATGATGATTCATGAGTGGCAACTCTTTATTGTTCACAAACCAGTGATATTAATGCAATCATTATACTGCATTATTCATCATTATCCCCTGCCACCACATGACACCTATCACAAATAGAAAGCAGTAAAGACCTCTCGCAAACATAAGTCTGGTCCCCATTTTAAACATGAAACTCTCACACACACACTCTCACACACACACTGGTGTCAAATGTCATGTTTGTTCATTACAGCCCCAGAGATGTTAGGAGAGGAGGGGAATTCAGTGTTTTGTTGGACGTAACAGAGGAGAGGAAGCAGTGTCACAGTGTTGTGATGGACATAACAGAAGAGAGGAAGCATCATCACAGTGTTGGGACGGACATAACGGAAGAGAGGAAGCATCATCACAATGTTGTGATGGACATAACGGAAGAGAGGAAGCATCATCACAGTGTTGTGATGGATATAACGGAAGAGAGGAAGCATCATCACAATGTTGTGATGGACATAACAGAAGAGAGGAAGCATCATCACAGTGTTGGGACGGACATAACGGAAGAGAGGAAGCATCATCACAGTGTTGGGACGGACATAACGGAAGAGAGGAAGCATCATCACAGTGTTGTGATGGACATAACTGAAGAGAGGAAGCATCATCACAGTGTTGTGATGGACATAACGGAAGAGAGTCAATATTTTCATGGTGTTGTAAACTTGTAATACACAATTGGAAAGGCAGTATAATGATTCATAGAAACAATCAAAGAAGTCAATAAATCATAAAAAGACATCTGTATGAAATTCACAATGCAAAACTGTTGTGGGTTTGCAAATATAATTTGCAAACAGAAAAAGTCAAACAAACTATTATGCCCTTAAACAACCAATCCAACAGCCTGCCAAACAGACATAGGTTACAGAACTGCACGGAACAAGAGGGAACTAAGAGAGGGAGGAGGATGGAAAGATTGGAGGACAAAATAACATGAGCCTCCCACACAGTCCGAGGCCCATCTGTTGGTGAGCTCATCAAGAATATGATTTTCTACTCAAGATGAAGTTGAACCACAGCTGCATATTGGAGTTCACAAACAGATATGAAATAACATAACAATACCTGCAGTAGTCATGTTTGAATTATTGAACAAACTCCCTAGAAAATTCCAAATGCATTAGTTCCTCTATAGGCAATGAAACAATGTCTTTCTATTTCATTTAACAAATAAATACATGCAATAATCACCAATATTAAGCACAACTGTGTTTTGGATCAGACTCATGTTTCCATGATAGCAAAGTGATTCTGACACTTTTAAACCTCAGAAACATTATTTTTATTGTCAAACAAACGTGAACACAATGACCTGGGTTGCAAATCAGATAGCTATTACCCTAAAACATGCTTTTATGTGACATCACAGGGTTCATATTAAAAGTAGATACCCCCTATGTCTAAAACACCTAACACCTGGGCAGTGCAAACACCTTTCCAGGGTTACGGGCCTTAATGACAAAAACGTGAACCCAGTGAAAGTCGAAAGCAAGTCAGCTGTATTTTCATTGTGTCTAAGCGTGTGCTGTTGGTTAAATTCTCTGAAAATACTCTATTTATGCATACGTTTTAAATACATAGTAAAAAAAGAATCTGATAGTTTAAATTGACACTGGCAATATTAACCGCAAATTGTTAAGTATCTTGGTTAAATTAATGATATACATTTACATTAAGTTATTTAGCATACACTCATATCCAGTGATATACAGTATTGCTATTTCAGGGTTTCAATTCATGAATTTTGATGATGGTAATTAAGATAACTACCGTCTGGAGCTGAAGTTAAATATGGATTATTGTGGATAATAACACCATGAGCATTCAGACACAACCCAAGATAAGAGGAATTTCTTCCAAGTAGTAGGTTTTGAAAAACTATTCCTTTAACTGCAGGTGCAGTGGCTTTAGTAAGACAACATGGCGAGTTGTGAGGAAAGCACAACCAAAATATCCAAGGGCTACAGACACTAAGGAATGGCTACTTAGATGATCGTTATGGATTTTCACAGCAATAATTTGGCAAATACACTGTGTAGATTATGGGAATTGACACACGTACACAAATTTAACACTGTTGACAGGAAGATCCCCAACTGATTGCAGCTGTTGAACGTTTAAGGACGTAAAATGTTCATCTTTATTTGGGGAGATAACGGCCATTAGGTTGAAATGAGATAGATTTGTCCTTTGAAAAATATGATTTGAGAAATAAATGATTGTACTCGAGCAGCCCAAAGTATGCAGACCCCGAAACTGGGATCTGTAAGTGAAAAAACACAACAGAATGGGTGGATAAACGTCTCCTGCTATTAGCTTCCACAAAGACAATGCAAATACTGTGTGTGTGTGTGGAGTAGCTCATTGTCAAAGCCTATAGTCAGGCTCTCGCCACACTGAGAGGCCAGTCTGCAGCACTCTAGCCCCTGCCTTGCCTCTCCGCCTGCCTGCCTGCCTGCCTGCCAGCCTGCCACCAGCTCTTGGCTCCATTCCCAACCTTTTAGTGAGTGCTACCTGTCAGGACCTGAATTATACCACTCGCAGGCTCAGTCCATATGAGTCATACATCAGCCTGAGGTAGAGAAATAGAGAGAGTAAAAAAGAGAGAAATAAAGACGTGAGAGTGAGTGGGAGTGATAGAGAGTGTGAGAGAGTATATGTGTGTATGAGAGAAAGAGAGGGATCAGCATAGGGATGGAGGGAGAGGGAGTGAGAGATTGCACTCTACCTCACTGCACAAAGCCTAGGCAATTACTGAGCACCAGCTCTAGACATGGCTGTCACACCCGCACCAAAGCTGCTCACAATAGACCCCCCCATCAGCTCATTACCAAGCAGTAGATTTACTGAGAAGGGATTTCAATTTTAGACGAGATACTTCGATTTTATATTTGTATATATGTATATATATGAGACCTAACAATTCATTCTAACAGACATTGTTGTCTTGTCTGTATAATCTGTAAGCCAATACACGCCTTGATGTAAGATTGTCGCTATTTTCCCAACGGTCACTGTTCTATAGGGGAATCGAAAATATCCATCTTCGCAAAAATAGCACATCTCTTGAGCAAAAATAGTGATTACATTTGTTCATACACTTTGGGTCTTGTGGGTTCAAGCAGTCATTGAAACTTGTTGAGCCACATGTTACGGTTTAGGACAGCTTTACATAGAAACAACTTGGTGTTTTAGACTGGCTAATATAAAGGCAAACCTTTGGGATAGGGTTAAAACAAAAACGAAATAAACGACTACCTACAACTGAGATTGAACCCATGAGTTGGAGCTCATCGTTTCAGTCACAATGCCACACAATTCATTGTGATAGCGCCCACAAATGCCCCTAGTGGTTGGAATTGAACATATCCATCAACCTGGGGAACAGTAAAAAAAAAATCTTTACCATTCATTACATTTTACATCACCTGACCTGAATCTTTGATAGCTGGGCCCTGCAAGTTACACTTTGATTGTTTGCTTACAATTCATAGATTAGCATTTTTGAGAATCACACAACGCCAACAACGTGATATTCTCATCCGCCCTACTTTCTGCATGTGTTCTCTCTTACTGTCTTAGCAGCTCGCTCTCCATGTATCTCTCAATCTCTATCACTCTCAATCTCTTTTTCGGTCTCAATCTCTCCCTCTGTTTCTCATTTTCTCTGCTCTGCCTTCATCCCACCCTCCTCTTTCTATCTCCTTCCATTTATCCCTTCTTCCTCCTCCTCCTCCCTCCCCTCTCCATCTTTCTGTCTCATGTCCTACTTCACAGAGCTGGGCTGAGGCAGACATACAGCAGACCCTGTTTGAGGTTGCTCTAATGGCCCCAGACTCTCAAATAGCTAGAATTGTCTTCACAGTGGGTAACTCTGTGTGTGTGTGTGTGTGTGTGTTTGTGTTTGTGTGTGTCTGTGTGTGGGCGACAGTGATTCTCATTACTACAGTGAACACAGCCATCTCCCTCCACAGCTCTCTACCTCTTCCTCCTCCCTAACTGTACCACTTTAGACCGGGGGTTTAACCAGGGCCACTATTCAAATCAACCATATTATGTTCCAGGCCCTGTGTGATGTAGGGTTCCTTCATCACAGAGGACAGAGGGAGAGATCATGGTATTAAAGGACACAGCAGTATTATAGACTAGTAGAGTAGGACAGTGTATTGTAATGACATTTATCAATGTTTAACTGTCATCTTCATAGAAACAAGACAATCCACTCAGTATAGTCACTGTACGCGTTGAATATCGTGAACGTGTCAGCGAAAGAGCTCCAATTAACCGACCAACGAAGTAACCTCTTCCCTGAGCCTTAACAATATGGTTGTGCACACATATACATACACACACACACACATACACACACACATATACACACCACATATACACTCACGCACATTCTTCCTTTTGAAGTGTTTTAGTCACAAGGCATTCACATTCTATTATTATCACTGTGTACTTTATAACAAGTGAAATAGAGAAAATCTGTAGATATCAATATGATATGTATATGTATACAATATAGTTCATTTTCATTACAGTGTTTGAAAACGCCTACATATAGTTCAGAAATAAATCCAGTCAATCCAGATGGAGCAACTTGCCTGAAATGGAATGTGCAAACTAGTGGTGTAGATCCTTGACTGACAGTTAGACGAGTGTAGGGCTTGAAAAACAAGCGACAATCTGTGGACAGCTAGTGAGTGAGCAAGAGGAGGACATGAATGAAGCTCGATGTTAGCTCAAAGCTCTGGATCAGAGTTAACATTAACTAACAAGCTCATGTTGGCAGAGCAGCACCACCACGAAATGTCTTAGTTTTGTACTTTATAAAGCCACCGGGAAAAGAGATAACCTAATCTAATTACAGTTCTCTCTCTGTATTAAGTGTGGTTAACGTATGTAGCCGACAGCAATCAAGTAGACACAGCACACCTGATTACTGAGTTGTAGTACGTAGCAACGTAGTCGTGGGTGAACTGGAAGTACATGAGGGGGCTTAACACGCAGCCATGTTGAGGTTCAGGGGGGCGAAGGTTATGTTTCCTAGCCTTGCCATCTAGGGTGGTCCCCTCATGATGTAGTTGCGCTGGGATGACATTCCTTCAGTCTCCCAGCATGTCGTCAAGCTTTGATTTTTATTTTTTTCAAAAGCCAAGCTGTAGTCAATAAGTAGCATTCCCACACAGTTGTCCCTCTTGCCAGTTGCAGTAGGGTGGTGTGCAATCATTCATGGCTCTGGGTGAGACAGAGGTGATGTCCTACTTGACCAACCCCTCTAAGCACTTCAAGAGCACTTAACAGTCATTCAGCTTTGTCACCTTGACATGCTTGGGTGCTGGAACAAAGGTGGACTTTTTTTTAAACATGATGGAAAAGTCTGACTGGAAAAGGACATGTTTGAAAATCAGAATGCCTTGTAGCAGATCCAAAATGGAATATAATAGTGTTCAAGCATATTCACTCCACGTTTTGCACAGGTGCTGTGTTGATGAAATTTGGAGAGTCCCTCCTGCAAATTCCTTTTTCTAAAGTCTTTCACCAAACAAAACAGCTTCTGGGCTCAGGGTTTCTAGTTTGCTCAGAGTTCTGTGAAATTCATCAAGTGCCAGTATGGTATCAGCTTGCGTAAGGTTATACACAAAAGAGAGAATGACTAAGGTAAATTCATGTGCGAATTGGGAGAGAGATGTATTAGGGTTCACATTTGATTGTGAGGTACTCCTGGTTGGAAGAGAAAATGTTTCCAGTTCCTGCACATAATGGTCACACAAAGAGTTGTTAAACCATGAAACAACCATCACCTCCCTTACCCTTACCAGAGTGTTTTTTCCATCCTGTCCACACGATAAACTGAGAATCTGGAAGTCTGGGGATTTATCAGAAGGGATAGCCGAGATTCTGTAAAGCAAAGAATATTACAGCCCTTAATATCCCTATGAATAGAGACCCAAAGTTTCTCCTTTTGTCATCCAGAGACTGGACATTTGTGAGGAGAATGCTTGGTAGCAGTAGTCGATTCTGCTTTCGCCGGAGTCTGATTAGGACCCCATCTCTCCGTCCTGACCTCCAGCATCTACACTCGAGAAAGGTTGCGGCAGTTAGCGGGCCTGCTCTGAGGAATAATCCAAACAAATTTGTCGAAAGTGTGGTGAGGGATCGATAACCGAAAGTTATTGACGACTGCATTATATGATACCAGAGGCGTTCCAAGCAAACAACATGAGGCAACACCAGAGCGGCACTGAAAAATGAAGGCAAAGTTGTCTAGAAGCCACATACAGGCCGTCCTTGTGAGTAGGCGCTATCTTGTGAAGCTCTCTCTGCACCTCTTTCATTTGTGGGTAATTCATCTCCCAGAGTCTGGGTAAAGGAGAGGTCTGATGCAGTTCTCATTTGTCTGCAGCACCAAATGCAATTCCAGCCAACCGGTTCAGGGGGAGCCTTGATGGGGTGACACCAGAGACTCAGGCATCAATCTATCCAGCCTATGTCTCAGGAGTAAATAGCATCAAGTTGAGAGGTTTTTGTTTAAACGAGTGGAGTACAATTCTGAGAAAATCCGGTAACTTCACAGTTCAGCTATTGCGGCTAGTTGATTTCGTTCGATTGAACAGGGCAGTGTGTTTGATTCCCGTGACCACTCATTTGTAAAATGTATCCAAGCACAAAGTTGCTTTAGATAATTGGCTTTTTAATGGCTTACAGTGTTTTTAGTATAAGAAATAGTATAAGAAACGTTGGCCTAACATTTCTACAGATTAGTGTGAATGTTAAAGGATAAAATATTACAAACGTGTACACAAAGTCTTTATAACATCCAAGAATATATCAGAATGGTGTGGAAATGAGAAAGAACCTTGTTGTTGTATAACTAGGAAGGTTACCTTGAATTTCTATACATGCATAAATTGTATGGGCAATGGACGCAGGCATACAGAACAGCAATCAAAGAAAGGATTACTGCAACAACCATAATCAACCAGCACCAATCCCAACACTCAGGCTGCTCCTCAGACTTCGAATATTGTGACACATTTTGCAATCAAACGTTCACAGCCAGTGATTGCAATTGCGGGTTTGATTTTGGTACAGGAAATGACCCGACACCGTTAAGCTTGATTGGTCCGTGAGAGGGGAGGTAAAAATGAGTCTGGTTTCGAGGATCGAGGGAGGATCTTTACCTTCGGTGTCTGGCGTATTTCCCGCTGACATGTCCGCTTCCATCACAGCCTGGAGTGGGGCAGCTGTAGATACAGGAGGAAGAAACATAGGAGTCAACACAACACACACGCCCACACACAAACACACACACACTCCCTCACATAGAGATAGGACTCGGCACATGTGTGCATGACATAACACATAATCCTGAGTAACGCACTGGACCAGGGCGGCTCTGTATTATTCATGTTGCGAGAACACACAGCCAGCAGCCTACTAGCCAGGCGGTGACTCACAACACTGCATATTTCATTGCAGCCCATCCGGCCTGGTCTCCTTTTAGACGTCCACATGCGCCGAAGGTGAAGCGCCCCTCTAAAGAGTCATGCGGAGTCCAGCGTTCTTTAGGAACACCTATTTGAAATAGGGGTGAGGTTCTCTCGCTGACCCGCCTGTCCAATCAACCCCCCCCAGAAGGTTTGCAGCCATCCGTATTAGGAGTTTTACCACGACTGACGACTCCAGAGTACGGAGGGCGTGGCCAGGGGCTGTGGATGGTGGAACATCACAATGGGGGGACATGACGGCGCAAGGCAAAGTAGAATAGCAGTGTTCTCTCCCCAAGGTGAGCGGACACATTGATCAGTCTGTGAACGGCGGGAACGGGCATTGATCAGTGCTATTGGCACTATCGACGTCCACAGACCTGGACGCGGATCAATTGGCTGATGAAACACCTCAGTGTCCTTACACTGAAGGTGTGAGCGTTCGCAATCTTGGGAGTGTGTGTGTGTGTGCGCACATGCGCACGTGCGCTTTTTCTCTCATCAATCTGGGAACAGTGGTTCTGAGATTAGGGGTTCTGAGCTGAGAAATACCATCTAGAAGATGTCCACTGGCTAGACTAGACGGCATCACCATTACAGAAAGTACCGGAACGCTAGTGTTTCCCAGTACAGGCGCAGCTGTAATGGAAAAACAGTGGATTTATTTCGAGACATTTTTGAGGAAATGAATGAGTAATTTTATTGTTAGGTGATGGCATGGAAATAAATATTAAGAAATACTTAATCCTTGTCTACATCTTACAGCTGAGGAAATGATAAGAGCGATAGTGCATGAATAGAGGTGGTGTCAGCAGTGCTCGTTTACTATACAAGACCTCAAGGCACACAATCCATTTTAGGACAAGTGTATATTCACAAGTTTCACTTGATAGAGGTGAATCTTGTAACAGGGCTCCTTTGAGGCAGATCAATCTGCAGAGATGACCATCACACTTCACAAAAGCAATAAAAAAAACTCCTTTATGTATAAAACCACTGACTACTCAAAGAGCCTGCAAAGCTCACAGCAAAGAAAGGGGCACCAACCTGAATAACTCCTGTGCCGCCGTCTCCACCGGAACTAGAGAGGACAGATTGACACGTCATTTCTTCTACAGACAACTGAACTGTATGTGAATAGAAGACTGTAGCGGTGAAGAACACACAGTTAGGACGGATCAAAACGACAGGTTCCATCGGGCCATACGTCATCACTGGAATGTGGCACTGAGCCCTTCCAGTGCTTTCCAGAGCAAAGCGCATTCATTTTCCCACTGAGAATCTACAGTGTCTCTGACTCTGACTGGATGTTCCTATAAGACCAGGTGGCTGGCAGATGAGAGGGAGGGGCCAGGCTGGGGGGGGTTCTGGTACAAGGTACAATAATGTGTGCCCCTGGCTGTAACAGTTTGACATACACACTGTATTGTCATTGTGGCGTACCTCGGACCCCTTTGGAACGTGTTCGATGGCGCTTCTCAACCGCATCCACCTCCATCTGGTTCAGAGAAAGGTTTGTGAAGCGATGGTTATTTGGTTTTGTTACCCTTTCTCTCCTGAGTTGATGAAGGGTAGAACGAGATACACATGCCATATACACTATAGAAACAAAAGAACACATTCGGAGTCGGCTATTTCATTGAAAGTTTCTCTGCACAACTGAAAATAGCACACAAAATCAATATGGTATTTCCCAGTGACTCGGAGCAGACAGTGGAATATAAGGGGTTGTTTATGTTGTGTAGAGAAGTATATAGTACAACACTGTTTCCCCAAAAGTTGGAACACTGCATAAAATACACATACAATCAGAATAAAGTGACATGTAAAATATGTAAATCCTATTTTCAATAGAAAATAATACCTAGACAGCATAGCAAATGTTGAAACAGAGACATGTTGTTGTCTCTTGAAAAATATATGACCACTTTGAAATGTTTCAAAAATGTTGGGACAGGGGCAAACCAAAGACTGGAAAAGGTGTGTATTGTAGACTAATTAGGTCAACGAGTCTGGTCACACAACTAATTAGGTCAGTTGGCAACAGGTCACTAACATGATTGGGTATTAAGAGGTCATTCCAGAGAGGATGGGTCTATCAGAAGTGAGGATGGGTAGGGGTTCACCACTATGTGAAAGACTACGCGGGCAAATACAGCAACAATTTAAAAAAATAAAATGTCTTAACATGAAATTGCAAAGAGTTTGGGGAGCTCATCATCTGTGATACATAATATCATTGAGATTCAGAGAATCCGGAGAAATCTCTGAATACCAGGGACAGGGCCGGAAATCAATATTGGGTGGCTGTGATCTTTGGGCCCTCAGGCAGCATTGCATTAGAAACAGACATGATTCTGTAGTGGATGTCACTGCATGGGCTCAGGAACACTTCCAAAAACATTGTCTGTGAACACGGTATGTCGCTGCATCCACAAATACAAGTACCATGCAAAGAAGAAACAATATATTTACACGGTCCAGAAACATCGCCGGCTTCTCTGGGCCTCATTTAAGATGGACTGAAGCAAAGAGAAAACTGTATTTTTGGGAATCATTGATGCCACGTCCTCCAGACAAAAAAGGAGACGGACCATCCAGTTAGTTATCAGCACACTGTATAATAGCCAGCATCTGGGATGGTATATTGCTTGGGTGACTTGCACATCTGTGAAGGAACAATTAATGCTGAACAATATAAATAGGTTTTGGAGTAACATATGCTGCCATCCAGACAATGCTTATTTTAGAAAGACAATGTCAAACCACATTCTGCACGTATTACAACAGCATGGCTCTGTAGTAAAAGAGACTGGGTACTAAACTGGCCTGCCTGCAGTCCAGACCTGTCCCATATTGAAAACATTTGGCACATTATGAAACGAAAAATATGACAAAGTAGACCCAGAACTATTGATTAGCTGAAATCCTATATCAAGCAAGAATGGGATTACATTTCACTTTCAAAACTACAGCAATTGGTCTCCTCAGTTCCCAAACGAAGTGCTTATAAAGTGGCGTAAATAGAAGAGGTGATGCAACACAATGGTTAACATGCCTGAACTTTAAAAAAATGTTTTGCTGGCATCAAATACATTTTTCTTTTTTGAAAAACAATAACATTTCTCAGTTTCAACATTTGTTGTCTTCGTACAATTTTCAATTAATTGTAGGGATAAATGTTTGACACATTATTGCATTCTGTTTCATTTGCATTTTACGCAGGGCCCTAACTCTTTTGGAAGGGTTACATCCACATTTATTTATTGTTTTAGATTTACCCACCACAACTTACAGTACCAATTAGCATGACGTGCTTTGCACTGTATCATGTATCATGCCAGATTTTTGTTTACCTTGGAAATGAAAATCAGCAACTTTTCTGCATGTGGCCAAATACTCTAACCACTAGGCTATCTGGTGTCCCACAGTAGGCTACATTCACTACAGTACCTAGTATCAGCTGGGTAGGGTGTGGCAACACCTCTTCCTCCTCCGAGTACAAACGCTGGGCTTTCTCAACACTTCAAAACTCCCTCTCCAAAGTCATGATCTGCAAAGACAATAAAACATAAACAAGAACATTACAAAGTAGGAACACATCAGTGGTAGTAAGCATAAAGACGCTCCTTACTGTTGCCTTGGTTAGTTGTAACACGAGTGAACACTTGGTTATTCTATTAGTTATAGTGTCCTAATACCAAAAAAGGGAGTGAAGTAGCCATACTAGAGGATTTCAATCTGAGAACAATACAGCCGTCCTCTTCCATTGACATGTTTTGGGACACTGCAGGAAGAACCTACGTTCACGGAGCAGAGATCAAGAACTTATTGCATCCACTAAGCAACCAGAAAGTCATTAAAGTGTGTTGCTATTTTTCTCTGTTTATTTCGGTTCATTACTTAGCTAGGAAAGAATGTAAAAGATTGATGTCTAAAGGTTCTAATCTACGGTTCTGTTTCCACCGACATGCGATTTGCATGTGAGCTTGAAAACGACTAAATGGAGAAACAGCAGCAAAGCCTTTCGGTCTCAAATTCTCCCTAGCATGTAAGATTTCACGTTCAACCGGAAATTGAGCGAGTGGGTTGAGAATATATGTATTTGTCCATGTTCGTGTATTTGAGTGAATGCATGAGTGCTCGGTCACACGCATGCCTCGATGTCTTTGTGTTTCTCTCTGTGGCACCAAGGCCAACTGTACAAGAGTGCCTGACAACAGCGAACACTGTGGCTCCTCCTACACACAAAGGCCCAAGTTCCCACCAGTCCTTCAAAAAGTCCTTCAGAATTTAAAGGTTCCTAACCAGTGGCGTTTGACCGGGGAGAAGGGGTACTAAATATATATGGTCCTAACATGTAGCAGGGCCCTCAGATTCTTTGGGGTATCTTGAATTAAGAGGGGATGGGCCCAAAGAGACCATCTATGTACAGGGCCCAGAATCTTGTACTACACCCCTGTTCCTAACATTTCCACTGGGAAATCACTATGTCTGAGACCTTATGTCTGCCTTGCTGCTAAGAATGGAAGCACAAAAGCTCCTGCTGTCCCATAGAAGTCAACGAACAGTTCAGGCTGAAAGAAGAGAGGAAACTGGGCATAGCATTCCTCCCAGTCCGCTGCCTGTCTCTGTTAACACGGTGCACAGCTCCCTGCATAAGTGGGACATATCCATGTGCATGCTTGCATGCAGTTATTTATTTTTTGTGTTGTTTTGCAGAGGCTCTAATCCAGAGCAACTTTTTTGTTCATGGGGTGCAATGGCAGATGTTTTGCCTAGCCCGCTCAATGATGAACCGGAGCCATTTCAGTTACTGGCCCAGCACCTTCACTACTAGGCTATCATCAAGACACATGGGTATAAGCATACAAAAAGAGAGGCATCCACATTTGCATGGATTGCACGGACACATGCAGGCACTTGTGCGCATGCAAATGGACATGCGTGCAGGCAAACACACGCACACACACACATACACACACACACAAACACGCAGACAAACTGTGTGTGAACAAAAAGACATTCTAAGTGCAGGAGTCTGTTTGCAACGAAGAGAAGGCTGCAGTCTGAGAGAGCCCTTGTTTGCCATCTGAAAATAGTTCCCCAATGCAAACGCTGGCAGAGAGAAGTAAGCAACACTTATCCAGCCATATTGCACCAGATAGCTGTTCAGATTTCGATTCTCAGGGTGTTTCTCAAACAAGTCTTTTTCAAGCAAACAGAACTTTACTTTGAAGTTCTAATGCAGAGATTGTACATTTGCTCCCTGGTCCTCTCTCTGAACACTATGTCCCTTGTTTTCTACCTATGTCTCCCGGTTCTCTCCCTGAACATTATCTCTACCAGTTCTCTCTCTCAACACAGTTCATCTTCTCGTTCTCTCCCTAAACATGATTTCTCCATGTTCTCCTGCTCAACATTTTCTCTTCCTGTGTTCCCCCTCAACATTATCTCTCATTGTTCTCTCCTTCAACATTATCTCTCATTGTTCTCTCCTTCAACATTATCTCTCATTGTTCTCTCCTTTAACATTTCTCTCATTGTTCTCTCCTTCAACATTATCTCTCATTGTTCTCTCCTTTAACATTTTCTCTCATTGTTCTCTCCTTCAACATTGTCTCTCATTGTTCTCTCCTTCAACAGTATCTCTTTAATGCTCTCCCACTGAACACTATCTCTCCACTAATCTCACCAAACATTTCTATCTGGTTCTCTCTCTGTCAACCTCAACATTTACTTTGCTGATTTTTTATCTACTCTTTCTCTTTTCTATAACTTTTCGGGTTCTTTTCTTCAGTGAAAACTATAAGTGGGTAGTGAAGTATAGGTGGACTGTTTCTCTTTCTTGTTCCCTAGCCAAATTTCACTTCAGCTGATTGATTTCCCATCAGAGACAGTGGTGATGTCAGAATCAATTAATCTAAGTGCCACCCTAGATGCAGGAGTTTGGAATTATCCTTCCTTCACCCCTGCCACTCCAGTCCTCGCCCTTCCTGTCTTCAACTTCCTGTCTGCCAGTGCTGTTGGCTGGGTCAGTGTTGCCAGATCTCTAGAACTCTAGACTCTACAAAAAGCCTGAACAAATTAAACATTTGCTAGAAAAACCATATATAATTATAATTTTATCAACCTGCCCAAGTCAATTTTTCACACATTCTGTTATAAAAAAGATCCCAATTTGCATGATTCCAGCCCATCTGGCAACACTGGGCTTGGTTTGTGGGTGTTTGATTGGGGAGGGGGTAAAGCACAGGGGGAAATGGGCCCAAAAGCACTGAATCCGTTCTGCATCCTTCCAGAAGATAAGCTGTATGACTGTGATACTTTCATTTTGGGGAGTCTCTGTGTGACGCATTGAGGTTTGATGTTGTAGCTTCAAGTTGTCACTATCACTCAGGTTAGAAACATATGCTGCTACCTAATTAAGTAACGTTTTGGCCATGCAAATGCTATTACCCGAAGGCACATGGTGCATCTTGTTTAAAGCTTCACCCAAATGGCTGGAATATTATTTAGAAATAAAACAATTTGACCTCTCTTCTTGGGCAGTCCTTCAGTGTCCCCAAAGATAGTAACATGTCTACTGGACCCCGGGAACAAGCTGATGTCATGAGACATTCATCTCACAACACTGATGTTGTCATGTTTCAGCTCTTCTATGCATGCATACACAGCCCTGTGAGAATCACCACTGTGATAACTTAATGTTAAAACAGCCAGCTGAAATGATGGACGTTTAACTAGATGTTCATTCATTTTCAGCTTGGTTTGAGGATCCTGAGTGGTGCAGGATAGGGACAGGTGTCTCTCCCTTATAGGTTCATTTAGGCTCTGGCTGGTTGCTCCCCATCTACATTAGAAGACTTAAAGGAGGTGTTTTGTTCAAGAGAATGCACAGCCAAAATATTTTTTATAGAATAGGTAATAAAAAATGAAAAAAAAATCCTCTTTAAAGGGTTTATCCTATTAGACACCTAAATTCATACATACCGTCTTTTTGAACATAGCTGGACATATGGATATCTAACCTTCACTTCCACACTATTACCAGATACATTTAACCCAATTTAACAAGCGAGACTAAATGATCATACTTTGCAATCATTTATTCATAAAAAATCAAGAGAAATGCAATTTCGTATTGAATAATCGTTCCCCCCTCGTTTGGCTTAAATACATTTCTTTTAACTGTCTATCAGTCTGGTATGTCATCTTCTTATTCTTTCTTTTGTGAATGGCTCACATTAAGTCCCCCTCAGCATTTTGGTAGGATTGCGAAGTGGGCTTTGACTCAGCCATTCCACAACGCTTCATTTCTTTTCAAGCCATTTGATTGTAGCCTTGCTTTTGTCTTTTGGGTCATTGTTCTGTTATGCGGTCCATGTGCGCTTCAGCTTAACTTTTTGACAGATAGCCTTGCATTCACCTCCAGGAGTCTATGATTCAATATGGAATTCATGTTTGAATCAATGATTGTGAGATGGCCTGTATCTAAGGCAGAAAAGCAGCCCCAAACCATGTTGCTACCACCTCCATTCTTTCCGGTTGGTATGAAGTTCTTCTGTTGAGAGGCAGGGTTTTGCTTTCACCAAACATGGCATCAGGCATTGCAACCAAACAACTTATGCTTGGAAATGACTCATAGGAATCTATCATCTTTCTTCTAAGGGCCTCAGATAGGTATTTTGATCTTGGCATGATGGGTTACCACACATTCATATGGTTAAGACCAAACCAGACAAAGTTCATTATCTTTATGGAAGGCTGGACCCTCTCAAGTGACTGTAATTATTTTCTAATAATGTTTGCACCTGTTTTGGTGCAGCTGATAATTTTTTTTTTCTTTTGTGTTGTTAGAGGTAGGGTTGTACTAACTTTTTTTCAGCAGAAATAGCAATTCTGTAGTTGATCAAAATGTAAATTTATTGTTGTGATTTGTTAAATTGGGCTTCCATTATCAATGGATGTGGTTGCAATTAAGTTTCATAGGGGCTTATTTTTGAATAACTGACTGAAATGTCACTGAAATATCACCACTCAAAAAAACATGAATGTGTATAATTTGTTCCTTAAAAAATATTCCATCCAGATACTATATGATTACACTCATGCACAACACAGACACCAGCCTCAGTATTCCAGGGTTATGTACTGTACTCTACATACTTGGTTGCTCTATTCAATCACGAAGAGAAGGGACACGACTCTAATTCATTCTGCATGTGTATATGTGCATGTGTGTGTGTGTGTGTGTCTGTATGTTTCGTCTAGGGCAGAGGGATGCGTGTGAATGCCTCTTAATGATCCTTGACAACCGTCTAGGAAACAGGGATACATGGATCATGTCGTCATTGGCAACTAAGGTACCAGAAGCCCTTTACATCAAAGAAGGCTTCTTGGTTTACTCTGTCCCAAGGGAGATGTGTGTGTGTGTGTGTGTGTCCAAGTGTAGGGTGTTGTTTGGTGTGAAATAGCTTTTAGCCATGCGGAGGCCATTGGGCTGAAGCCATGTGTGGAGACAGCAGGCATGTCTACCAGGACTGCCAGAGATGCACAGTCAACAGTTTGAATTTATCAGCTCAGTCCAAATGAGATTCACCACACAAAGACAAACAACACAAGGCCATGTGCATGATTAAATGTGGGATTCATTTGTACAGTTTCAATGCGCAGTCCAGACAGATTGGGAATTGAGGTAGTTGGAGAAGCCAAGTTATGCTGAAATACATATTTGCCAGCCACTTGACAATCTGAAGGAGAGAGCCCATCTTGTTCCAAACACTGTTATTAAGTAACCACAAGACTGATTATAGCAACGAAAGCAAAATGACCAAGGATACAGAATGGGTGATTTTCTCTTATCAAGGACACAGGGGGCATACCAAATAATTTGTATTTTTTAAATAAATTTAAAATGCGCGTATTTCTGTATGTGTCCAATGAATAAATAATACCTGTCTTCCACACCAAACCATTTATCAAAATCTGTCATTTTCTTTTAAAACAAAGTTAATTCACAAACAAAGTAGGATCACAAAAAAATCCCCAAAACCTCACAGAGGCAAAACATCGAGATTATGCGTAAAGCTTGGAGCAAAAGCTTTCAGGCATTCAGCCAGAGAGAGCTGAAATGTCTAAGCTGCTAGCTGCAGTGCATACACAGTACATTCAAGTGAATAAACCTTTCATTGACATCAGGGACTGAGCTGTCTCTCGTTCTCCATTACTCTCTCCTTCTCATCAGCGATGGAGCGTTTCATTGTATCTCTCCCTCCCTTACTCTCTCACCGCCTCTCTCTCTCTCTCTCTCTCTCTCTATCTCTCTCACTATCACAATGCATTTTTCTCCTTATCACACCCGAAGCGCAGCGTGACACCTCGCAGCTCTATCTCCTTGCTCCTCCACTCCACCTGTTGTTAATTATGGCTCCTCTCCGCACTACCTGTGCGCTCATTTGCATATCCAATCTGCTGGGCTTACTTTACCTTATCTCCGCAGCTGTGCCAGAACAGAATCACTGATGCGCACACGTCTCAGAGAAATGACAACCACCCGTATGGCTCTGTCTGACGATTGTGCGTTGGTCTGTGTGTGTGTGTGTGTGTGTGTGTGTGTGTGTGTGTGTGTGTGATTTAGGGAGGTAAGATAGTGGGAAAACATACTCTCCCTATTTTGTCCCTATCTGCCGAGCACTTAATGAGAGGTCCCCACATCCAAACTCCAGCATTAGACACCATACTCTCGGTCTCATTAACCTCCAGCGCTGCCTCCCTGGCGTGCCGTTGTTCTGTTTACTTTGCACCAAATGTATATTCATAAGGTGCCAGTCGTCAGCCCAGTTAGGAAGAGATTGGGTGGAATGTATCACATTAATCACAGGCAGCTCACACCAGATCCACTGGCGTTTCAACGTTTGTTCAAGTGCTAAAGACATGGGGCAATGCTTTCTCCATGTGCCCAATTTCAATACCATACTATACCATGCTATTTCAATACTATGAACTTCAATTTGAATATGCAGATTGTAGCATAGCCGGCCAATTAGTGGTCTAGAATAGGAGCAGTCAACTTGTATGAATATTGTTGATTAATATTGTTAATATTCTGTTGGTATTTTGTGGTTACACCATTCCAACAAAGAAATGTTAAATTTTTAACATACCTAAACCTTTCTTAGAAAGAAAATGAATTCACTCATGTTGGAAGTAATATTTCGTGCAAAATCTTGTAACACTGGGAAGTTACTTTAACTAGTGGGAATGAATACCTAAACGTTACCAATCACATAGCCACATATGCACACAGGCACACACAGGCACAGACACACACACACACACACACACACACACACACACACACACACACACAGAGAAAGAAGGGATGATTTGGAGAAAGAAGGGACGATTTGCAATCAGCCAGTCTCTAGTGTTTCCTGTGGAAGCGCTATCTCTTAATTATCACCTGCCAAGACTAAGGTTCACAATCTTCACATGGTGACAGAAAGGGAAGGAGGTTGGACCAAGAGGTTACCGACATCACTGACAGTGCCGAGTCATTGACGAACGATTGAAAAGAGTGCACGGTTTGGCTATAGACAATTCTGGTTATGCACCATGAACATACATTGCATGTAATCCATTAAAGTCACATTGATAGCTGCTTCGTTTGATAGCACATTAAGGCTAATGGGCTGAGAGGGGCTGTTTTGCTGACTCATAGTGTCTCAGGCCTACGCTGGAGTCCAAAAGAAGAGCTACGTCCCTGTCCTCCATCTATCTGCTCCTCCCAGTGTGGCCTGTATTGTCTGTTTAGTCCACTGTGAAACAGTCTCCATGCTGTGTGTCTGAGGTTCTGTGTTTCTGTGCATTTGCGTGTGGGAGGGTGTGCTTTGTGTCTATGTTTGTGTGTCTATTTTTCTTGGTGTCTGTATGCATCTGATTGTGTGTATGTTTTACAGTATTATAAATAACACCTCTCTCCCACACTATGACTCACACAAAGAGTCGGTTTGGTGGAGGCTACAAAGTAGTGTCTGGAAATAAACCCTGGGGGCAACTAATAACTCCCTGTGCGTGTCTGTGTGTGTATGTGTGTATGTGTGTGTGTGT
>JACXGJ010003342.1:23790-54803 GCA_016801105.1 Esox niger
TGTGTATGTTTTACAGTATTATAAATAACACCTCTCTCCCACACTATGACTCACACAAAGAGTCGGTTTGGTGGAGGCTACAAAGTAGTGTCTGGAAATAAACCCTGGGGGCAACTAATAACTCCCTGTGCGTGTCTGTGTGTGTATGTGTGTATGTGTGTGTGTGTGTGGGGGGGGGGGGGGTGTACAATTGTTTGTAATTCCACATACACCATTGATCGCGATGAGGTAATCAGATTGATAGATTTCTTGGCAAAGTCTCAGGAGCAGAAAGCTTGTCTTTAATCTGATTTAAGCAACAGAGAGAATTGGGACTTTGGCAAGGTGATAACACAGGCCGAGCAAAACTGAGGTTAAGAAAAAGCTATGGAAATGAAAGGTGGTTGACCACTAGATAACCACTGTGACCGTGGAGTAAGAACCAAATGTATGTATATTAATTAATGGCCTCTTTACAGGGAAATTATAATGCAGTTTCTTTAAAATTCTGTGAATGGAACTGAAATATCTAGAACGCGAGTGGTGAATGAGGAACACACACAAACACACACACACACACACACACACACACATTGCCACTCCGTCCACTGTGACTGCTACTTAGTACTCCGGCTACTGCATACAAAGGAGGAGGTTATCTCATTTGGGGTCTCTAATGTGTTCAACAGCCTCTGAAGTAATGGTTCACCACTGTTTACTACAGGCAATTCTCTCAGCCGCTACAAAGAGCACAAATGAAAGGATCCACTGTCTTTCATAGCCAAATTCACATAACCAGGGAGTTGATAGGCAAAATGCCCTGCCGCTGCCGAAATGAAATGACAAATGTTCTTTGTGTGTGAGTGTGTGTGTGTGTGTGTATGCGTGTATACTCCTATTATTCATATATAGTTTTACACACACATGTTTGCTACTTTTCACCGGGGGCCTTTCTCGAGTTGTAGAAGAACCCCTATCACATTGCATTCCAAAATGGCTCCCCGTTCTCCATAGTAACAGACCTACATCACGTTTACGGTGCCATTTCGTACGTACGGTCGCTCCAATGTGACGGCTTTGTCTATCGCACTTTCCACTATCCGGGTAACAGGGCGTGGCTAAGCTGTCAGACAAGCTGTCGTCGTGCAGGGTAAGGACACTGGTCTCAGAGGATTTGGATTCCTGTTCAGCATCACAGCACCCAGTGGCATTTCTGGTTCACTGCATCGGGTCATTCCACTGACTAGTCATATGTATTCTGACTCGACACCCAGAGCAAGGAAGCGGTGAAAACAGGTGCGGAAGACACCGAGCAGCATTAGCGACGAGTCGGCTTCCGCCAGTTGAGTATGCAGAGCGGGATTAGACCTTCACCTTGGCTCTGGTCGGCTCTCATCCCAACAGCCTTGCCGAATCGCAACATACAATAAGGACAGGATCACTGTAGACAGAGAGACAGAGCGAGAGGATTGCGTATGCAAGAGGGAGGAGAGAGAGGAGAGGGAGGCTTGTGATTGTATGCTGTCTTTGGCTGATGTATGGAGCAACACGTCAGACCAGGAGCTGTAGGGGAGAAAGATGCTAGGAAATACTTTACGTTTTCTTATCATATCTTGTTGTGGCTGCTGTTGTTTTTTAAAGTCAAATAAGCCTGTATGATCAGAAAAAAAGTGAGAGTGATCCTACATTACCCTCAACCAAATCTTTATCAAATACTGCGAAATCTTGATATATTAAATGACCACCTTCATGTTGAGATCAGGACTCTTTGCCTCGATGCCACGGGTTTCCGCTCGGTTCATGGATTTCATTGGGTTAGAGTAAAATGTTAACCGTTGTTTGTTTATTCTGCGTTCAAGCCTGGCATCCTGGAAAGGAACTCGGCCTGCCCCTGAATGTTTTATTCATTCCCCTACACAGACAAACATACACAAACTCTCATGCACACAGGCAGGCACACTGAAATCTTAAATAGGTCACAGTAGCAGACCATGGATCACTGGTTTTGGAGTAACATCATTGGCATGGGTTATGTGAGAACATTCAAGCAGGAGTTCAAACAGGATTTATCTCAAGAGAAAGCATTTGATAATTGATAGGTCTGGTGTCAATTCAGAAAGTGAATTGAATTCCAATAATGAATTTGAATTGAAGTTCATATGTGCGCACACCAAAAGTATGCCGAATTTGAACTACATCTCTGACATGAAAGTATAATGTTTTGACAATTATTTTATCTAAAGGATATGTTACTTATATGTATGCAAAAACACACATACCCTTTCAAACAATACTTGATTTCAATTATATATGTCTCAAATAGTATTTTCTTTTTTTTTCAGACGCTTCATTGTTCTGTTTCATTATACAGTGTGTGATTCTTGGAAATTCATTTTACTTGACATTTAAAATCATTAAGGGAATTATGAATTATTAAGTTAGACAACACAAAACATGATCTTTGAATATTTACAGACATGTTCCAGGGTAGTCCAGCGTTCTATGCCACTGCCTATGGCAGATGTGACCGGCCTAAAGCATTCGTGACCGGCCTACTGCGCTTTCATAAAAAAATAATCTTTATCAATCCCAACCATTCTCTCAAACAAAGCATTAAAATACTTTTGTTATTTAAAATAGTTTAAGGATAGTTACTTTTGAAACAGACATTACATTTTTTTACATGGTGTGTAGTAGTAGATGTATATGAAATTAACATTACTACAGTGGATAGAATGATAAGGAATCCATTTTAATATTATTTTCTTAAACCAACAGAACCACAGTCGTGTGAAATACAACAGATATACTGCAGTGTTGTGCAGAATCAGGAAGCCATTTGAATATTATTAAATTACATAAGGCCAAGAGAAAGGAGGAGGCAGAGAGGAGAGCTCAAGTTGTGATGTAGTGTCTGAGAATAACCTGCAGCTAGTTGTGATGTAGTGTCTGAGAATAACCTGCAGCTAGTTGTGATGTAGTGTCTGAGAATAACCTGCAGCTAGTTGTGATGTAGTGTCTGAGAATAACCTGCAGGAAGATGTGATGTAGTGTCTGAGAATAACCTGCAGGTAGTTGTGATGTAGTGTCTGAGAATAACCAGCAGGAAGATGTGATGTAGTGTCTGAGAATAACCTGCAGGTAGTTGTGATGTAGTGTCTGAGAATAACCTGCAGGTAGTTGTGATGTAGTGTCTGAGAATAACCTGCAGCTAGTTGTGATGTAGTGTCTGAGAATAACCTGCAGGAAGATGTGATGTAGTGTCTGAGAATAACCTGCAGTTAGTTGTGATGTAGTGTCTGAGAATTACCTGCAGGTAGTTGTGATGTAGTGTCTGAGAATAACCTGCAGGTAAGTTGTGATGTAGTGTCTGAGTATAACCTGCAGGAAGATGTGATGTAGTGTCTGAGAATAACCTTCAGGTAGTTGTGATGTAGTGTCTGAGAATAACCTGTAGAAAGATGTGATGTAGTGTGTGATGTAGTTTCTGAGAATAACCTGCAGCTAGTTGTGATGTAGTGTATGAGAATAACCTGCAGGTAGATGTGATGTAGTGTCTGAGAATAACCTGCAGGTAGTTGTGATGTAGTGTGTGAGAATAACCTGCAGGTTGTTGTGATGTAGTGTCTGAGAATAACCTGCAGGTAGTTGTGATGTACTGTCTGAGAATAACCTGCAGGTAGTTGTGATGTAGTGTCTGAGAATAACCTGCATGTAGTTGTGATGTAGTGTCTGAGAATAACCTGCAGGTAGTTGTGATGTAGTGTCTGAGAAAAACCTGCAGGTAGTTGTGATGTAGTGTCTGAGAATAACCTGCAGGTAGTTGTGATGTAGTGTCTGAGAAAAACCTGCAGGTAGTTGTGATGTAGTGTATGAACAGGCAGTTCCTCATGCTGCTATGTAGACACGCACCATAATCCTGCTTTGACTTAAGAGGGATATGAGAGGGGACTTGATTCCTAAACTAGAACATGCACCACATGCTTTCTGAAGATGTGCTTAACCAATGTATTACTTCATGGCTGCTCAGCCAAGCCTTTCTGCTTTTAATTTGGTAGATATGTTAAATGAATTCAATTTGTACCAAACAAAATGCCCTGCCTCCGCTATCTAATATTTCCTGGCATATGTAGCTTTTCAGTGGAAATGAATGTACAATGTGATGTATAATGACATACATAAAATGAAGTACCAAAAGGCAGCGATGCTGCAGGACATGATCAGGGAAAATATTCAGCTCTTGCAGAGTGGACAGCAACCTTCACACAGAGAAGACTCTGTTGAGTTGCCTGGTTAAGAAGTTCATTCTGAGATAACAAGTGCTTTGGTCAGGAAGCACGCTCAAGTGTTTATGAAAGAATGAAATGAGGCACCGATCAATGTGCGAGAAGCAGACTCCGTCTCTACCGGCCTTTACTGAAATCTCATCTCTTCAGTAGGTCCCGTGATTGAATGTAGTATGGCTTTTTGGAGTGGTGAACGACAAGATACTGGTCTGGCTTTCTCCGCCTGGCAGAGTTTCCCAGTATCCACCGGAAAACTGCCACTGACAATATGACCGGGGCTGAGTGACTGGCATGGCTCTAAAAGGGTGCAGCATGTAATGTCAGGCTGTTACCATTCTCGACGTGAGGCAGTAGAGTGCCTCTGGGTTTGCACCGTTCATATTGTAGCATTGTTCATATCTGTTGGCATTACACTACCTTGTCTCAGGGAAGTTAGTTGGTGGTCTTTTTATTGTATTTTTGTTCAGACATTTTTACGCCTATTTCACTGGAATGTGGGGAAAGATAAACAGAGTTTTTGGGCCAAGAACATTGGGCCAGATTAAAACTCATGCTGTAGCGCAATATGTGCACAAACAGCAGAGACTGATGCACCACTCTAGGCCACTCGTTAGGGTTCTGTGGATTTTCCTTTGGGAGTCTGGAGCTATGCTTGACAAGTGAGTTGGTTCAACTTTCCTGTCCCTATTAAGGGTATCTTTGTACCTGTCCACCTTCTATTATTTTGACTGCTTGATATGATAGCCAACTGTCATATTGTAGGCCTATTTTACCTGCTGGACATTTAAACATATTAAAATATTGGTTAATGATTGTACAGTAAAAAGGTATTTTTATCTTATTAACATCATTCCACAGCCAGAACAGGATTGGAGACCCTGCAAGCCTGGTTCCTCTTTAGGTTTCTTTTTAGGGTTCTGCCTTCTGGCGACTGGACAGATTTTCTAACTGTTAGGCCAGCTGCCACTCATCTTGGATTCATTCAGAGGGGGCGAAGCAGGTGACCTGAATTGAGTTGATGAGGAAAGTAAGGAATGGGAGGTCTGTAATGATAGTGGGGAATGCAAGAGGGGATAGTGTCAAGTGGACAGGTTGGCAGCTAGTTCTGTTTGAAGGAGACCAGCGGACAGTACAGTAAGCTGAGTAAATGAGCAGATGCCCTCCACCTATTTTTTCAAAGTAATTGAAACAGTTGTCGGCAGAGTGGGGGGGGTGGGGGGAAGAATTTGGAAAGCAGTTTTCCCTGATCTGAAGCAGAGGCTTTGCATTGATCAGCTTTTGCAATAAATGCATTAGAAGACATTGTAGCGAGGTAGGAGTGAACGTTTTCATTCAGTTTCTGCAATCCTGTTCTAGGAGCATGCAATGACATAGAAAGTCTAAGGAGGTGGAAATGGGTAACATTCAGACGATGGTAGAGATTATAGAACAGAAAAGGAGAGCGTGGTGGGAAAAGGAGTATGAAAATTGTGATGGCATATTACCATCTAGGTAGGGGCTAAGTGGTTGGAGCAGGATGAGTTACGGAGAAAAAATGAAGCGTTGTGATCAGAGACTGGGAGGGGGGGTTGTCGTAAAACAAAAGGAGAACATCCTCTACTAAAGATGACAATATGCACATTGCCTACCTTCCTAGTGATAGGGGATGGGGAAAGGGTCAAGGAAAAAGTCAAGGAGGAAAAGGAAAGAAGTGGAAAGATATGGTAGCCCTGTATGATGATTGTCAGAAAAAAGCCATCGTCATTAAAGAATTCATCTTATCGTCCGAAACTCAAAGGGTAGCTGGTGGGTGACATTTGACCACTGTTTCAAGATTCAATGGATAAGTGACAGAGACAGCATAGAATTCAAATGATGAGATAGACAATTGCGAGAGGGGGGAATAGAAGATTTCAATTATACACTGCAATGACCAGATATTGGTGGTGTAGTAGTATTAAGGGTGGCTTATGGTGATATCAACACAGCCTTCTTAATCACAAAGAATGCCAGAGACAAGGATACCCATTTTCATTTTAGCACACTAAAATGAAAGAGTTAAAAATTTACAGGGAATAGAGTGAACTGCGATGGAAATCTCAAACAAAGCTTGACAAAAGCTACCAAATGATATGATTAGAAAATAACTAGGTAAGATATTGAATCTAAAGAGAGTGGTGTTGAGCCTTTCTATCTTTTCTTCACACAAACTCTGATGTGCGTCTTTGAGTTGTAGACAACAGAGCCATTTGACCAGGCAGCTGCAAACAGCTTCAGCCCAAAAATTGGGGAGACTAAGTACTCAAATTTCACTGATTGCCTGAAGGTGAAGGACACGCATCTTAAGGTTGTTTGATGATTGCGTTCCGGAGGTGAACAAAACACATATCCCTCCAAAAGACACATCAGAAAGCTCAAACACATTGCTGAGAAACAAGTCCAAGTCAATGTTCTAACAGTTAACGGTCAGACACACCTAGTATTTAACTGTTTAAATCAATGGTTAAAGACTTCTAGGTAGAGAGGCACCACCTGACTTAACAGGGCTAGACTATACCACCAAAACAAATGTGTTTTCTTCCTAAGCTATAGGTGAACACTGAGACTGGGTGCCAAGATGATTTATATAAGTACCCCAATGCACATACACAAACACAAACCAATTATCAGGAAGTTAGCACTACTTGAAACTTCTTCTGTGGCCACTAACAGATGGTAGTGAAGTGTAGGTGGACTGTTTCACCTTGTTTCTCTCTCTCTTCCTCCCTATCCATCCTTTCTTTGTATATTGTTAAGATCACTACAGATTACTGATGGCTAGGTGTGGTCATGACTAACCTTGCTGAGCTCTGATTTTATAATATAATTGGGTACACACAGTATGGTTGCCATGTACAGTTATGAAAAAGTAATTGGTTTTCATGGGTAGGAAATACAACTAGGAGCAGAATGAGAACATGTTCCTTTCTGGCATGTCCTCCACTTTTAGACCGGCCCCTGGTTTTCTACAGTCAACATACACATTAGAATTAGATAATGCTATGTTCACTTAATGGAAAAACATACAATTTTCAATCACAATGACCATCGGAACAGCAAAAAACAGAAGGAATGACTACAACTATTGACTCACACAATATTTGGTATTGCATTTTTTTAAGTATATTGGTCCTTTAATTGAGTATTCAGTCATTTCATTTTACCTTTGTGCTTCTCAACTGTATTCTTTAAGGATGACAAAAAAGAGTTTGTAAAGATGGGTTTTGTGTGACTATCTCAAGGTAATGTTCAGTTGTTTTATCAATCCATTTATGTAATCATAATCATCAACATCTTCATCATTATTATTATTATTATAATAGTCAGCAAGTACAAAACATAATCACTATCAACAACAATAACAACAGCCATAATTAAAGCTGCGAGCAGCTTCCGGGTTTCAACAGTGCCCACTGTGGCAACATCAATAGAAATAGACACTTCCCCATAATTATCTTTTTCTCTACTCCTTAGCCAGCTTCCCAGTACATCTCATAAACAACCAAAAGATTATCCAATAGGTTTTCAATGTATTTCATCTAACATTTTCAATTTGTTCTGTACTTCTCCAGAACCATTCAGTTGATCCAAATAAGACTCTGAATGTTGCATCAAAATAACACTATATTTTCCACAGAATTCTATCTAAAACAATATGGCCGCTACAAGCCTATTTTCATGCATGAAGAGTTTTTCCCAATACAACGGAGCCACCACTGGGCCAGACTGAACCACACTCTACAGTGCAACTATACTTACATCCCTGAGCATCCCTAGAAACCCTGGTATTCTTAGAACCGTGCCCACAGATGCTACATGGCAAGTTATGTGCAGATCGGTCATATAGTCCAAGAGGAGTGGCGATTTAGGTATTCTTATGTAAATGGTGGAAAATCCATCATGGTTGATTGGGTTCTTCACGCAAATGTTCTTTGTGTGGATTGGATCAATCAATATATTTTCTAAACTAATAGAGCAATTTCCCAAACTCAACATTACCAAAATGTCCAAGAATATCACTTGTTATAATGACACCCTGTGGACATTTAGGATGACATTGTAAATGGGGTGTAAAGGACATTGGCTTACAATTAACTCATTTAAAGGAATTTACAGTTTAATGTTTAACAGCGGAAACTGAATAATAATAACAACCAATGTGAAAAAAGGTTCCAGAAACCTTAACAACATCAACGGCTGCAGCAGAAGCAGTAGTATTAGAAGACTGAGGAATTTCTCAAGCCATTACGAAGTTTAAATCACAAGTGTATATACATTTACTGTTTCTTGTCATTTCTCAGTGCACATTGTGCGTGTGTCTGTGTGTGTGTGTGTGTGTGAGTGTGTGTGTGTGTGAGTGTGTGTGTGTGTGTGTGTGTGTGTGTGTGAGTGTGTGTGTGTGTGTGTGTGTTTGTGTGCGTGTAAATGCAGGTTTCCAACAGAAACTTGCTGTCCAGACTCGTAGACTGGCTGAAAGCATGACATGATTCAGCAATCAGAGTGTCTGTCTGCCTGAATGTTATGTTTCACCGCATGCCAAACCTACCAGATCACATAGATTCACAACATAATAAAGAAGGATAGCCACTCTCTACATTTGCCTAGACAGACAGTCCTACCATCTAGTGATACATTTCATTGCAAGGGACAAACATTGCTCAGGGAAGTAAAATATAAAACATATTTTGTATACAATAATAGGTTCAGGAAAATAAAATGAGCTAGAGGGAGAGACAACTTAAACATTTAATTAAAATGACTGACTGGTGGCTTTAATACAGTTAATAAATTCAATAAACACAGTTTCAGATTTCAGAGTGAGATAAAATGAAAATATTGATTCTCACTTTAGCCAAATTGTATCGTTTTCACATCCAAAAACCGTACTCTACAACTTTACCTTTTGAAACCTCTCAGGTGAAAACATAATTTCCAAGCGATTTGTTTTGAAAGCAGGGTTACAGGATAACAATACAGTCTGAGCACCAAGGGAATCCATCCTGAAATAAAAATAGTATTCACTTACTCTAGAAAGTGATAGCCTCAGAGTATTAAGACATCCTGCAATACAAGGGTATCCCCCCCTAGTTTTTAATGCAAACCTGGGAGAGTGGTTCAACAACTGAGGCACGGCTGACTAAAGCAGAGACCACCACATGGGTCAAGCCATCTCAGAAGCCACCCAACAAGTTATTTTTGTGAAATCATAAATGAATTCTATGAACTTGTTTGTATGCTGCTTGCCAAATGTACAGGACTGAGTAACAACTCCAGGTCAAACCTATTGCTATGTGATTTACAGGATGGTGAACATGTGTATTTTCATTGCTTCTTATCCGCAAAACAATATTCCTGCAATTGAAATATGCTAAACTTTTCCCCAGACAGAGGGTAACCTGCTGAATGTATTGCTACTTTCGGTTTGTGTCTCACTCATGGAATAGAATGACACACATTCAGATCGAATTGACTTGTTTTAGATATACTAAATTGCATTTCAATAAAACAGAGGTGAATAGTTTTGCAACTAACAAATTGTTCCTCTGTTAAAAACGCATAATTACATTGGAAAGTGAATGTGTTTGTGGTCACTGATGGCTAGACATTGCAGTAGTTCATTACCATCAAAGAAGCATGCAGATAAACTTCAGTGGTAGCATCATATCTCAAGAACTTGTCAAAACAAAGACAAAACGAGACACAGCAACTGACACTCAGAGGCACACTGTTCCTATTGAGTTGAATTAATTACACGTTTAAAAGTAGAAACTGTCTCTGATGTAGCCACGACGATCTCCCCCTAACTCAAAGAAAGTGGCATTTTGCCTAAGACAGAAAAGCAGCTCAACACCTGAACCCTTTCGGAGATGCAGCATGTTGTCAACATGATGTGCTGGAATGTTCACCACAACGCTATAGCCTTACAGTTAGAATCTGATCTCAGAACAGACAAGGCTGACGAGCCACAGGCACAACGAAGAGCAGGAGCAAACAAGCAAAGTGTAGAAAGAGACCTTACTGAAATGGCGCCCGTAAAGCTCTCTTGGCTTCCTCTGCCAGTTGTCTCAAAGTCAGTCTGTAACCAGTCTCCCTCTCGCTGTTTCTCACACACTTCGCTTTCTCACTCTCTCCCTGTCTTCCCTTCTTCACTCTTTTTCTCACTCTTTCCCACGCCCCACTGTCTTCCACTGCTTCTCTCCTTCCTGTCTTTCACTCTCTCTTTGTCATTGTGGTCAGACTCAGGCTGTTCTGCTCATTCCTGTAGCACTTGAAAAATGGAGGGAAGGAGTGAAGAAAAGGGAGAGCTGCAGCCACTTTAGAGTAAAAGAAGGGAGGGAACGCGAGGGGGAGAGCAGGCAGAGCGATGGAGATGGAGACGGACAGGGAGGAGAGGGGGAGGGACGGAGGGAGGGAGGAAATAGGCAGGGTCTGTGTGTAGATTGTGAGGTGAGCAGGAGAAAGGGAGTGAGGAGTAGAAAGAGAGAGAGAGAGAGAGAGACCCCATTTGAACACGGCACTGCAGCAGAACACAACCCCATAGAGGAAGGCATCAGACTTACCCTCCTGCCGCTCCCCAACCACCAACGGCTCTTCGCACGACCACAGCGAGCCGAAGAGGAACCAATGACGACGAAGGCTGCTCACACAGAGCGAGGGAGGAAGAAATACAGACGAACCGTGCCAAGCCCACTGTCAAGCCTAGATCCTCTGCCTCTCCTAGCAAGCCAACAGCACGCTTTGCAGGAATCACATTCACCTCTTTACACTGTCCCTACCTCCCGTCTCTCACTCCATCGCTCTCCCTCTCCCTCAATCTATTGCTCCCTCCCTGTGTCTCCTGTATCAATTTAGAGCGGCAGACTGTGTGCAGCGCAGGCGGGGAAGCTCATCTCGCTCTCCCCACAGAGAGTTTGTGTAGTCTCTGGAGCTGAACGTGTGCATCAGTGTGTGCAGCAGAGAGAAATGCGCCAGGCTAGCTAGCGCCCGTGTTTGATGTTGTTTTGGGGAATCACTAGCTAATTCACATGGGCACATGATGGAAAATGAATCAACATCGAGGACTGTTGTTTGTGTGAGGACTGCCCTTATACACTTGGCGTTAATGCATCAAAATTCAATTTTAATTCCTTCCGTTTGTAGTTGGGAAATAAATATTGAGGCTGTTAATTAGTAGTACGTGGTTATTTTTTGTTAGATTTTTTTACACTGAATCAATTTGATTATTATTAGAGGATGATCTTTGCTTACTCAATATTCTGGGTTTATATCTCACAGGGACCAAAAAATTATGCGCAATAGTTATTATGCGCTATTTGGATAGTAGTTTGCATAATGTATAGGTAAATGTTTTGAAAGGTGTCTCTATGTGAAATGTAAATACTGCTTAATATAAAAATCGAATTCATCAGTAACTCTACATGGACTCTCCACAGTGTAGGTTACAGAGCAAAGAGTTAACACCGGACAGCAATTGGTGCTGAAACTAGTGGACAGCTCCTGTGTTCTGCTCTATGAAGTGCTACTGGTGCTGAAATGATCTGCTTTATCAAGAGCTATTGGTGTGAAAACTAATGGACAGCTCCCCCATACTCCAGAAACTAGTGCACAGCTCGTAGCTGTTGCTGTACGAAGTAAATACATTTTAAAACCAAAAAGTTTGTAAATAGAATTTGCTACCACAACAGCTATAGTCACTGCACTTCCATTTGCAACAATCTCCAAATGTACTATATTTGGCTCCTGGTGCCAAATGGACATACCATCCAATCTTGTCAACCGTGGAAAGCACTGAGAACCACCATTAAACCTCAGCACTCCCATGGGAGTGAGAGAGCAGGAGACACAGGGTAGACAGCGCATGGTGTCTGTGAGCTGTGTTTCCTCAAGGATCTGCTGGGAGCAGAGCTGGTTACTACAGAATAGCGAGGCACTGGGCCCTGCGCTGGTCATGTTTAACGCCAGCTGTCTGAGTGATGCCTTTCTAATCACATGAATGGGCTTAATCAGTGAATTAGCCGCAGGGAAATGTCACTAGTGAACAGCAAATGGAGAGGCTAATTAATGGAAGGGGAAATGGGCACAATCCCTCCTGAAAACAGAGGTGGATGGTCCAGCAGTGAAAGTGTGGAAAAGGTCTAAGATTGATAGATTGCATCCTAAATGACACCCTACTATGGGTTTAGTGCACTGCTTTGGAGCTGAGCCTATTGGGCAGTTCACTTTACAGGGAAGGCTGCTACTTGGGAAGCAGTCATGTGCCAGCATTATCACCGGGAGTCGTTCTGATGTCCTTGTGGAAATACCAAGTGATGAAAGCTTTTTCGTTTTTCCATTAAACACAAATAGTGTCTAGGTATATTTCTTTTTCCTTCCAAACTGAAATTCTTGCAATCAGAGACATTCGGAACCTTTCTGATTTTCCAAGAAGAGACCTCAGTTTTGTTATTGGAGGGAATCTAATTTACAGTGGCTGTAATGTGACAAAGATGTATCTGATAATGACAAACATCTTTAATGAATAATATTGACTCAAACCTCACTGCCCCATGATATATCGCTGAAAAGCCTTCTGATCAGGTGTGTGTGTGATGTATTGTACTGCTCAAGGACAACGTTCCCCCTCGACGCAGCCTTTAAAAAAGACAGATCGATAAGGTATCGCGCTCCACAGAGAGGGAGACGCACACACTCACACACACATACATACACACAGAGAGACATGAATCACACCCAGCCAAGACAGGCTCTGTTCCAGGCAGCCAGCATCAATTCCTCCCCTATTAAGCTTGCCTACAGTCTGTCTGGCAGTCCTCTGCCTCAGCCACAATGGAACTGTCTATTTGGAGGGGGAAAGTGGAGCAGAGGCTTGATTGACAGCCGGCTAGGATCCGGGCATGGTAATGAGCACTGGCTGAGACTCAGACTATCCCCATGTTCTAGAGACGGGGGAGAAACATAACCAATAATTAAGGAAAGGCTTTGAGGGAGTCAGGAGAGACTGGCGAGACCGGGGACGTGGGTGGGGAGAAAAGGGGAGGAGTCGGGGTGGGGGGAACCTCCTGTGTTTTCTGTGCTGATGGAGAGAAGGGGGTGTAAGGAGGTGTGTGTGTGTGTGTGTGTGTGTGTGTGTGTGTGTGGTGGTGGTGGCGGGGTGTCTCCCTGGTGGCAGTGACAAATGTGGCACTATAGGACTGGGGAGCCTCAGGGATCTGATTTATTTCCACACACAGTATCTCCGCAGTGGCGCGCACTCACGTGCACACACACAGTCTCACACAGACACACACAGACACACATTGACACACACGAACTGGCACACACATACACACAGACGTAAACCCCCTCTGCCTTCCACATCCTAGACCCCTACCTTACCCTCCAACACACACGCACACACACACACACACACACACACACACACTCACACACACATACACACACTCCCAGTCATTATCCCTCTCCATAGGGTTCTTTCTCGTCCCCCGTCACGTGTCTCTCTCACTCTCTCACTCTCTCGCTCTCTCTCTCTCTCTCTCTCTCTCTCACACTCCCTCTCTCTATGTAGAGCCTGGCGGAATGCAGCAGCCCCCTTCGTTATCCGCAGCCAGCCAGCCAAACGACCGGAGCCCTTATCAGCCATGCAAATGAGGGGGAATTCATTAACACGGACAGATGGCTGGCTGATGATGGAGCAGGGCGAGGGGAGTGTTTCTCCCAACGCCAGACACTGGGCATTTTGGCTAAATGTAGCAGAGAAGGGAGAGACAAAGAGATAAAGAGAGAGATAAAGACAGAGATAAAGAGAGAGATAAAGACAGAGATAAAGACAGAGATAAAGAGAGATATAAAGGGAGAGAGAAGGAGTCGTGGACTGCGCCGATAAACACGCCGCATGACAGTGGCTGTCATTGTGTAAATGGGGTGGCCGACTCACACTAGCCCCTCAGCTAATTATTTCTTATGACATGTCTCATTGTTATGCCTGGTGCATCTGTGTTGGGGGATCTCTGTGTGGAGGAGGTTGGCGGAATTGTGTCTGTGTGTGTGTGAGAGAGAGAGAGAGAGAACTCACCTCAACGCAAATGCAACTCACACTGTGACCTCGCTCCCTCTGTCTCTCTCTTTGCCATCCAAACTGAATTGTTGTTTGTGAAAAGAGGTAATATCTAAAAATGCTTTTGAGTGAGCTTTGTGCCATCTCTCACTCCGTCTGGCTGGCGCTCTATCTGCCTTTACCGGATGACTCTTTTTTTAATTATAATTCATGAGTCTCTTGAGGGGTGTGTCAGACAGGCACCCAGAGATACCGTCAGTGGAGGGGAGGTGTGGAGGGGAGGTGTGTGAGGGGAGGCGCGTGAGGGCTCAGCTCCCCCAGCTCTCCGCAGTCTCACACTAACAAAGGTCTCACGGGGAGAGGCAGGGGAGAGAGAGAGAGAAAAAGATAAGGAGAGAAAATAAAAAAGGGTAAGTAGGAAGAGAAGACAGCCGAATGCGTATGTGTGCCAGAGAGTGAGAGCGATAGAGGATAGTAAAAAGAAAGACTGAGAGAGTAAAATGAAAGAGAGAAAAACAGCAGAGATGATGAAGGTCTTTTGCAGACCCTCCTGCTGCCTCTTTCTCCTGTTTGCAGAGCAGCAGCCAAAACCACCATGAACCCAGCTCCAGAATTAGCCACAGAGGGGGTCTCACATAAACCCTCCCGCGCTCCCCCTCTCCGTTCCTCCATCCCCCACAAACACATAAACGCACTCTGCTCGGCATTCCTCTATCTAATTCTGCCCATCAGTCGTGAGTGAGCTACGGATGAGGAAAGGGAGGAAAGAGGGAAAAAGAGAGAGAGAGAGAGAGAGAGAGAGAGAGAGAGAGAGAGACGAGTCTACAGGATCCTGATGAGGCTGGTTTGCAGGCTATGGCGGCGTGACCTAGTTAAAGGCTTCTCTCTTAAATAATACATTCCACCCAGGCTATGAGAACAACCCACAGCACCGGCACCCTGTCTGTTGTTGAAGACATGCCCATGAAAGCAGCACATCACAGGCCCAGCCATCGCTCTCCCTTCAATGAGACTTTAAGCATGAATGAAAGGAGCTGACCTAGGCTGGAGATGAAGGGATAGATGAGGCCATGTTTAATGTCTATCTGTGTGTGTGTGTGTGTGTGTCTGTGTGGATACTGTTGCATGCACGTGCGGACCGAAACCCATTCAGGACATCCTTTTCCTGTCTACGGATGCAGCAGGAAGGACGAACTAGTTCAGTGGTTGCTCATGATCCAGTCTGCATTAGACTCTTTCTCCTGGTTTTGTAGTGTAGTTAACCTTAGTTACCTTCATCCCTCTCTCTTTCTCTCTCTCTCTCTCTTGCAATCACTCAGATATGCCACCATGGCTTTAACAGAGAGAAGCAAAGAGAGCTGTGAAAAGGAGTGAGTGGGAATGGAGACCGGGTAGAGACTGGGTATGCAGTGAATCTCTAGAAGATCTGAAGGGGAAAGACAGCTCAGATAATTGTACTACACATTTTTTCCATATAAAAGTGTGTTTTACCTTTCTCACTTTATATCACTGGTTTCTGATTTTATTTGTTCAAGCATTTATTGTACGAAATCAGTGTCCATACATTTCGTCTTTTCCCATTCTTTTTTTCTATGTACGGAAACTGTAAAAGAAGGATTAAAGCTTAACAGAAAAATACTGAAATTGAGTAGAAAGCCATTTTAATAAGGTAACATTTGTTAACGGGTTAATAAAAGGTAATCACGTTCTTATTAATTCATCTGGTAATCAACTGTTAACCATTTATTAGAGTTTAATGAATAATTTACGCAAGACAAATAAATACTTACATCCAGTTATAAATAATTTACAAATGCATGCACTCACAAATTCTCATAAGATTAACCAATTGGTATTTATCCCATAATCATGCAAACTTAGTGTCAGTGGTTGCGTAGTTGAACCATTTTTGATATCCTGGCCTCATTGTTCATTGAAATATACTAACGCTGTTTTACAGTAACTGTTCATTACAGTTCATTCGTTACAGCAAAGACAGAAAAGACAGAAATTGGTGTTATGAGTCCATGTTATTTAAATAGTTAACTAAACTTTTGTCCATTACGATTAAAAACAGGAGAAAATTACTTGAGTCAACCACTCTACATATTTTTCTAATGATAAGTGGTGGCTCCAGACCGGAGAATGATTGTGCTGGAGCGCAGTCAAGTATAGTTGTCAGTGGCCAATGCTATCGAATGTAAATCTGATCAGATTTGATTTCCGTTGAATTATTTGAATTTGTATCAAATTCCGACAAAATTTTCATTGAAATTATCCAACGAAATCTGACATAAACTGGTGGTCGAGGTGGACATTGATCTCCACCTCCCACCTTGCCGCCGCCATCAACTTTTCCTTTCAGCAGTTACAAATCATGATAACTGATGTGTTAATCATCAATGATTTTACAATTTAATTCATGCAATCCTTTGTTGGGAGCTCATTAATAAATATGTTTAGGTATTCCACTTGAAAATTTGATGATATTTCAGCCGTTATAAATGCTGCTGACTCATTTGGAAATGTTTATAGGTCAACACTTAAAGAAATAGTTTGAATATTGGTGTCCTCACATTGTAAACAGTCTATGGACAGGGTTTGCTGAGAATACATGTTTGGGTTACGTTTCCCGGCACTGTTTCCAAATGCTAGCACTACTGCATTTGTGGCACAAAGCCTATCCAAGACCAGAGACATTTTAAGGCTCAGCAAAGGCCCTTACACGTGATTTCAACAGGAGATGTGAGAAACGCTTATATTGGTAAAATTACTTGAATGAGATTTGTTGATCTCTATGGGCCTTTGTTAAGTTTTACAGTGCATTTAAAATACTTTTGGATGATTTGGATATGATATGCAAAATATATAATCTCTGGGCAGGGATTTGTGCCAGAAATATTAAAATGCAAGCATTTACATACAATACCAGGGAAACTAAACAAAAGCATGTGTTCCTGTCATACACTGCCCATATACTGCTCACAGCTTATGGAAAACAATGTACCATTTTGTAATTTGGGTGAACTATACCTTCAAAAATAGGTATAATTTAAGCAGTTAAAATTGTTCAACCCATATATAAATGTCCATTGGTCAGTTGCTTTAAATTAAACTGCAAATGCTTGATTACAGTGTAAATGCTCACAAATCCTTTATAGCTGTCCATAGTCTTGCCACTTTAAATACGGTAATCTTTCAGTAGTTACCTATGTTAACAGATAATTTATAAATGTTCGTACAGTAAGTTTGCCACTTTAAAATAATGTACCCATTTAGTAGTTATACATGCTGATAAATAATTTATACAAGCCTATTACTCAGGGCATAGAAGCTGTACTTTGGCACTAATTGTGTGCTCTTCCCTACATACATGAGAAGACATTGAACACTTCTGACATGTTCAGTAAGTTAATGGTGGGTGTGAAGAACAAAATATTCAAGGGTACCTCCACTGTTTTACAAACCCACAATGTCTTGGTTACCATTTCCTCTCCATACACGGCCAGTGGTACATGTTTTGATATAATCTGGTAAGGGTTAATGTCCTGAATGATATTGATAGAATAGAAATACTGTCTGGTATGAAAGTGTTGAAAATTTGATCTCATGCCAACTAATTTTCTATAATTTCACACCAGAAAGTGGTCATCTAATGAGCTTCTATGTATGGTATGTAAATGTTGGTTCACTATTTTACAAGTGAGACATTGCTTTTTATTAAGTGTATTTAACAGATCTTAATGATGATTCAATACAAATGAAGGTCACTATAATCTCTTAATAAACCCTTTACACATATTTCCTCATTATATCTGAGCTAAACATTTAAAAGACATGTTGGATCTCTCCTATGGCCTTTCACTTGGAGAAAATAAGAAAGTAATGGAAAGGAAACAATTTGAAAGTGGTGAGGCTCTCAATATTGTTGGATTGGTATTGACAGAAAATCCTGTCTTGACCTTGGTAAATCAATGGATGAAAGCAGAGCCTGGTCAATCAGTAATCGGACATGTGTAAAGACAACTGTCTATCTTTCTGATTAATTGGTTCAGTGCTGTATTTTTCCAAGGACAGTGCTGTATCTTTCAGTAACAGGTCAGCACTGTGTGTTGGCAGTCATCACAATCAGAACAGTGCTGTATGTTGGAGTCATGTCAGACGTAGGGTGCACCAATACAACCTGGTTCAATTCCAGGCTGGGTCACGGATAACCCTGACTGGGAGTCCCTCTGTGCAGTGCATCACAACAATTACAACCCCCAGGTAAGGGGAGGATAGAGCCAGCCGGGCATTCCTTTTGTTGTAGGAGCAGGTTTCAGGGGACCCATGTCCCAATGTTGTCCTCTCTAGGGCCAGCTGGGTAGTAACTACAAATTTAATACAGAAGAATTGGGAAAAACCGGGGGAGGGAACTGCTTAAACAAACCAACCCATTCCGGTCCTAGAGTATTGCTGTGTGTTGCAGTCACAGAACAGTGCTGTATTTCCAGCCCCAGGCTGTGTTCCTGTCAGAAGCCTAGTTCCCCTGTTCCCCAGTGAGACCCAGGTGCTAGTCTGAAGGGAGGTGTCTCTCTGCTGCAACATGCCTGTTTTGGAATGGGCAGGACACCAGGGACGAGAGCCTCTCTCACACACCTCTGTCTAACAAAGGGAGGGGAAGAAGGGAGAGTCAAATGTGAGAGAAGTCAAGGGAATGCAATCTCAGATAATCAATGGTAACCTCATTTGGAACCAGTGCCAATTGTTTATCACCATACCAGCATTTGCTGCATTTAATAAGCAACAAGGCTTAAGAACCCAGGGGCTGTCGCGTGATAATCGTGTGAATAGTTCCCAACCAACGCCTGTTTGCAGGCACGACGCTAAAGCTAAGGACAAAGAAACTGCCCTTAGGAGGGTTATAAACATGATAATACCAAACATATTAAAAAAAGATTAACCGTTTGTGTTTTCATTAAAATCTTAATGTTTTAATGACTCATTTTGTTTTATTTCATCCAATGTACTCCTGGGGAAAAACAGTATTTAGTTCTCAGACTCTGAAGAACCTAGCTAAAGAGGCTTTTTGTTCATTTTATTTGAATGGTTGCCACCTAAACAGTCCGGTCGTCTATTCTAAACAAAAGGGATGTTATGGAGGCTAGCTCAGCGGTGCCCCCAGTAATCTTTATTAGGAGTGGCCAGATGGGGTGGCTCACCTTAACGAAAAGCCATAACTGAATTTCGGGACTGTTACACTGTCGTAGTATATCAGCTAGTTGAAAATGCTGTCAGTAGGAGACTTAAGGAATATCATACTGATATGCTTTGGTTAATTATTTTGATAACACTTTATTTAAAGTGGTGTGCATAAAAGTGACATGACATTGTCATGATACTGTCATTACCACGACATGACACATGAAGGAATCATTATGAACATTTATGAATGTTGTCATTAGGTGTCATTCAGTCACTTAAGTCTATACAATTTTTGAGGCAAGGTTGACATTGTTTGCAATGTCTTTGTTATAACAACTTTACAATAACAGAGTCAACACAACCTGTCAATGTCTTGGTTATGACAACCTGACATTAAATAAGACAAAATATTCTGTTAATCACTTTCTTTTGGACAACTTGACATTAACTGAGACAACATAACCTGTCAATATCTTTGTTATGAAAACTTGACATTACCCACGACAACATTAGATAAGATTCGATTAAACTTTATTGTAATTGAACAAGTACAGTGCAATGAAATTGAAGGAGTAGGGTAGCATGTGCAACTGGAATGCAGGAATCGCAGCAATGAAATTCCCGAGGTGGACATATACTTGTTACAACTGAAAACATCGTTATCGGAATTTGCAAGGCAGTTCAGTAGTACAAAGGGTGGATATGGTTACAGATGTTTCACAGAGAAGAGACCTGTACCGCCTGCTTGATGAAAGGAGGGCAGTTTGTGGCATGGATGTGAAGGATCCCTGATGATGCCGCACACCCTGTGCAGACACTACTTGGGCTGGAGGTCTATGATGGCTGGGAGCTGGGTACCAATGATTTGCTGGGCGGATTCCACCACACGTTGCAGGATCTTCCAGTCGGCTACGGAGCAACCACCAAAGCATATTGGGGTACAGTTAGTCAGAAACATAACCTGTCACAAACATGTCATAGCAGGCCTGATTATCAAACTTGTAGAAACTATTTCGATTTATGTGTTAGCATTAAAGATGTCATGAAGTGTTATAACACTGTCAAATCCTTTTATAAATGCACAAGAAATGTTTCAAATTTCTTTTTTTCAATAATTCTACTTTGGTAACACATTCCAATAAGGGTACGTATGAACAAACATTAATAAATGCAGTAGTTACCTTGAACGAATGATGAAAAAAGACATGAACAAATGGTTAATAATGATATCCCTTTATTTATTAATGGTTTACAAATGAGTCAACTAACAGAGTATAGTGTCAAGTGTTCATGTTGACACAGGGCATAAACTCAGGTCGTTGCATGAACACAGTTTGTATTGTAATATGTTACGGTTGATACAGGACATCCATTCATGTACAGTACCTAGTTGTTTGCATGAACAATAGCCTATCTTATATAAACTATTCAATATATAATCACATTGAAAACATTATTTATAAAGTAGGCTAGATAGTGATAGTTTTACAAATTACCTTAATGTTATAACAAATAGAACATGGCTTAGCAAGCTAGCAAATTTCTAACCGGAACTAACAAGCACTAGACTGGAGCATGCATACAGCTAACTGGAGCCAGCTAATATCCAACTGAAGACAGCTAACAACAAGGAACAAGGAACTAGGTAATTGCTTACCCTTACAGTGCAACAATTACAAAGATCTTTTCAAAACAAAACAGTTTCAAAATTCCATTAAATTAATCCTAGGGATATTGTCAGCAATGTAGTTATCGAAAAAAAACAATTCAGTACAGTATATATTTTTTCAAAGATGTCAAGTTGTCATAACAAAGACATGGATAGGAGTGACCGAATGACACCTAATGACAACATTCATAAACGTTCATGTTGATTCATTTATGTGTCATGTCATGGTTATGACAGTAGTCACTCTAATGCACACCCCTTTAAATAAAGTGTTACCAAAATAAGTAACCAAAGTATATGAGTATGATATTCCTTAACCCTCATACTGACAGCACTTTCAAAAAGCCAATATACTATGACAGTGTAACTGAAATTCCGTTAAGACTTATTGTTAAGGTGTGTGACCCCATTTGGCCACCTCTAATAAAGATTACTGGTGGCGTTAATGTTACTAATTATCTGATGTGCATAGGCTAATATGTGGGTTAATGTAAGTATCTGTATATGTTCTTCTACTCCCCCTCTCCCCCTAGCCTTAGTTTGATTGACAGCTGGGTTACTCTTATCACATGAACGCGCATGCAGGTGATCTGATGCAAATTTAAGACACAGCGAACCAAATATGAATATGACCAGCAAGATGCAATGACAACAACACGGGGTAAAAACGTTAACTATCTAGTTATATGTGTTTCTATAAGCAAATGTATGTTTTAATTAAACTGGGTTAAGTTAGGCTAGCCAGTTACACAACTGATTGTAGCAGCCAATGTTAATTTAGTGGTTCTGGGTGCTACAGTTGGCTAGTGTGTAACACGATATTAACCGGTATTATAACAACCTGTATTATAATGGACAACCATTTTTGCTTGTCCAGAAAAAAAGTGCTAACTCCATGTCCAACTTCAAATTTTTCATTGGGTAACTAGCCAAGCTAGTCTTTAGCTTAGCAGCACTGGGAGCTACCTATAGTTAGCTGTTAAAATACGAAGCTAATCAATTTGTATAATAATGTGAGTAAATCAATGTATCTGTCCGGAAGAATATACTCCATCCCTTTTAATGCGGTTAGTTCTGAAATCTTAAAAATGCTGCTGAACCAATATATAGCTCTGGAAAATATTAAGAGACCACTGCAAAATTATCTTTTTGTTTATCTGGTTTTACTATTCATAGGTATGTGTCTGAGTAACATTAACATTTACATTTTCTTCTGTAAACTACTGACGATATTAATGTAAATTATTTATTTGCGGAAAACAACAACTGGTCAAATTAACCAAAACATTGGATTTTCTTCAGACTTCAAATAATGCAAAGAAAACAAATTAATATTCCTTTTTCAACAACAAAATACTGTTTTCACTTAGGACTCAATTGTTGATGGAATAGCCCTATTATTTTATCACAGCTTTCATGCGTATTGGCATGCTCTCAGTCCATCACATTGCTGTTGGGTGACTTTATGCCACTCCTGGCACAAAAGTTCAAGTTGCTCAGCTTTGTTTAATGGCTTGTGACAATCCATCTGCCTCTTGATCAAATTCCAGTGGTTTTCAATGGGATTCAGTTCTGGAGATTGGGCTGGCCATGACCTGGTCTTGATCTGGTGGTCCTCCATCCACACCCTGATTGACCTGGCTGTGTGTCCTGCAGGACAAAACAATACTCAGAGTTGGGGAACATTGTCAGTACAGAAGGAAGCAGGTGTTCTTCCAGGATTGTCGTGTACTTGGCTTGATTCATGCATCCTTCACAAAGACAATCTTCCATCAAATTTCACAGTGGGTGCGAGACACTGTAGCTTGTAGGCCTCTCCAGGTCTTCGTCTCACTTTTAGACAGGTGTTGGTCATAGCTGAAACATTGCCTCATCAGAGAAGATGACCTTACTCCATTCCTCTATGGTCCAATCCTTTTGTAAACTTCAGCCTGGCTCTTTGTTTCTCATTGATGAAGGGATTTTTTCTAGCTTTACACGACTTAAGCCCTGCCCCTAGAAGCCTGTTTCAAAGGGTCACTTGATGCCATCCTACGGTTGTTGAGAGAAATTTGAATGAGTTGACGGTCATCTCGGTCAGTGGACGTCATTTTCGTCCTCTGCCAGTCTGTAGCTTGTCCCCAATGTCTGTTGCTTGGCCTTGTTCTTATGAACCACCGTCTTTGAAATTTTCAGGATGGAAGCAACCTGACGCTCACTGTATCTCTGTGCCAGTGAAGCCAGAATTGAACCCTTCTTTTCCTCACTCAAAGCTTTTCTTTCTATATCTTTTGTCATGCTAAATTGTAATTTTTAATTCAAATTACCTTTGAGGTACTACTTGCACTGTTTTTACCATCCAGCTGGTCCTATTGGAAGAGGATAGTGATGACCACAGCAGTGGTTTTTATACTTTTCTTCGTTAAATTAGATTTGGTTCAGGTAATCAACTAATCAGTACCTCATTAAGAAAAATTAGGTGTGCTTGTGTTGGAACTTAACAGACACTGGAATGGAATAGCGGCCATACATGTAGAGATGCTGATTTAAGAAAAATTAGGAGTGGTCTCTTCATTTTTTTCAGAGCTGTATGTTCTTGTTTTCGCCCTTGCTTAATCCAGCTCTTCTAGCACAAATAGCACTAATCTCTGAAATATTTCTTTGCTTGGCAGTTTTTGATGTGAACGCTTTGGTAAGGAATTGGTTGCCCACCCCATGGAACAACACTTCGGTATATACAGTTCCCTCCAAAAGTATTGGAACGGCAAGGCAAATTCCTTTGTTTTCATTGGTCACTAAAGACATTTGAGTTTAATGAGTTGGTCATAGAAAGCTGTGCCCTTTCATGCTAAATTTACACGAACAAATAACATTGCCTTCCTGGATGGTTGTTACAACCAGGTGGAATTTCGCGCTCTCAGGTTCTTGGGCTCGGCAGCTCATGAGAACTAAAATTTGATTGGATCATAGTTGGTAAAACTTAAGGTACTTAAAGATTGACAGTGGTAGCAAATCATGACAACCTGTCACATTCGAATGCCAGTAGGTCGGTCCAATAAAAACACAGGACCAATTGAATATACGGGACAAAACATGATTTTTTCGTACTGGAATACGGGACTGTCCCGGGAGAAACGGGATGTCTGATCACCGTACCTGAGATGGTCTGGAAGAGGGAAGAAGGGATGGGGTCAAGTGGGCATGATGTTGGGTGGCCAGCCATCACTAACAGCAGGATATCATCTGGAGTGAGCTAAGAAAAGCAGTTAATGTGTAGCCAAGTTCAACGTATCTCTTGCTCTCTTTTTCCTGTCCTCTCTTCTTCTCTCTGTCCTTTTTTCATCCGTCCTCTCTCTCTGTACTGTCTCCTCTCTGTCCTCTTGCTCCTGTAGAGGGTAGCTGGTGCTGTGAGATCAGCGCGGCGCATCAAAGCGGAGGAGGATCATTAGGAACAAGAGGGGAGCCATGTAAGCCCCCCGCCAAGCCCCCACCCCCCCACACTCAGCCCTCTGGATCACTTTGATGGAATCCTGACCAACGAGGCGTTCTTCCCCTGAGATCTAGGTCTCCATCTGGGACCGGTAGCTTTGCTAGGAACAGAGGTTGAGGTCGGACGGGGCTCTCATTCTTTTTCATAGTTGATGGTTGATAGAATATTGGCAATGAGTGAACTTTGGGTATTTTGGCAGCTTGACTCCCGCAGTGAAAATGCACATGACTGCACTCCTTTTAGCGTTGTTTTTGAATCAGGGATGTTAGGAGAGTATAGCTCACTGTAGGTGCAAGAGTAATTGCCTTGATCTGTTCTCCTTTTCGTTGGCCTTTTCGTAAAATCGGGGGGCTCTGACAATGATCTCCACCCCAATTACGGCTGAGCATTTCAGTTCCAGAACCCGATGCAGAAGACAGAAAAGGGCATCCAAGTGATGTTCCTCTGAGTGTTGGCTTGGGGAATGTCAGTGGTGAGACACTACAAGCTGAGTGTGGGGGTGGATGGTTTGAGTGTGTGTGTATGTGTGCATGTGTGTGTTGGTGTCTGTGTGTGTATGTATGTATGTGCATGTGTCTGAGGTTATCAGCTGTACCCTGAGCCCTAGGCCAGCAGAGAGCAGAACCGCCAGGAGAACGGGAGGGATGAAACAGCAGCCAGAAAACCAGATGAATGACCTAGAGAGAGGACATATCGGCCAGGCACAGCCCCCACGCAAAAATGCTAAAGTTTTGGAGCCTATTGACTCAAACACATACAGAGACCCACCCCCCCGCTCGCACACACACAGACACACACAGATGTGGAAATGCATGTACACTGTTAGCAACTATACGCACACTGGATACAGACACACATGTTTATTGTGTAAACACACTCATACAGGTGTGTGTGTGTGTGGGTGTGTGTGTGTGAGAAGAATATTTTGTTTTTGGGGCCCTTTCACCCCGACAGTCCATTTGACCCCCAGGGAAAACGCTGGAATCGTTATGAAAGCCCCTGGCATCTGATGCCTGCTGGGAACGGAGGACTTTTTCCTTTTATCTCCCCTGAAATGCATAAGAATCAGGACGAGCCCTCATCCCTTTTAAAATATTCCCCTGAAGTCTCCCTCCAGCGCCTGTCTCACGGTCTCAGGATTCTCACATGAAACAGGAACCTCCACCGAGATGGATGGAGGGTGAGGGAGAGGAAGTACGAAAATGGAGGGAAAGAAGCGGCCATGAGAGGCATCAAAGAGAGAAAGAGAGAGCAGGAGATTCTTCAGAGAGAGAGACAGAAAGTTTTATGCCCAGAGAGAGGAGCCTCCAGTACGCTGACCTTGGAGTTATGCCAGGTCTGAGAGACACCTTTATCAGTGTCAGTGTCCCCAAGAGGGATATGGTGATGAGTAGGAGTGAGGGGTTGTCCCTGTAAAATCACCAGGATGGTATGAGTCACACAGCAAGGACACACGTGACCACCAGCCCACAGCCTTTGACAGCTATCATAATCACAACATGTATTTAGGCAAAAGTCAGCTTGTTACTGTTCGTTGTGATCTGTTGAAGATATTGACATGCAGTGCAGCTTTGCTGCCTTGGAAACTGTCTATGCAGTAAGTTGTTCTAAAAAAAAACGCCAAATGCTGATTGGTCAGTGGTACAGAGTTATGCAGCACACTCCTCAGATAATATCTGTAACAGTACCATTTGAATAACCAATGCGCATCCGCAGCCCAGCCAGGCCATTTAGAAGCTTAACTCCCCTGGAAAAAAGGTGTCTAGACATTATTTCCTCAATGCTTCTAATGTGTCAGATTTCCAACATTTGGTAAATGTCAACCTTCCTGCTTGTCTACGTTGTCAACCTGGGTAACTATATTGCATGAATAAAGTCATAACAAACCAAAAAAGGCACATTCTTATTTCATTTCAGTTGCTTGATATGATTGTGTCCTGAGGTGGCCACGACCACCCTGATACAATCGATACCCCCTCGTGAGCCGCAAATGCATAATTAGCTTCTTTCTGATATTTTACATTAGGTACTATTAATTTAGCCATACATTAGGTAGGAATTTTTTTATTGAAAAATGTGACTCGGTTAACGACAAATGCAGCCAATCCTGTTTCAGACAATCTTTAGCCAATCGCTTTTGGCAAGGCGGGGCTTGGCTCCATTTGGGAACGTGCATACTGCCTGGAGCAGTGTTGCCATATCCGTAGTTTTCACTCACAATTGGGCTACATTTCAAACAATGTCATGGGTGAAAATTGATTGGTTGTGTGTGGCCGGTTATTGGGCTACTTCTGAACTTCACCGCGGCCACACCATTTCTGTCTTTATATGCTATATTGTGTGTTTTTATGCTGTTATCACAGTTAGACATCAGCTACGGTAGGATCAGTGGCTTCACATACATACAGTCCCCTCCAAAAGTATTGTAATAGCAAGGCAAATTCCTTTGTTTTTGTTGTTCACTGAAGACATTTGGGTTTTAGATCAAAAGATGAGTATGAGACAAGAGTTCAGAATTTCTGCTTTCATTTCCTGGTATTCACAACCAGATGTGTTGAACAACTCAGGACATACCACCCTTTGTTTGAATCAGTCAACCAGAGCCATTGGACAAACATTGGGCATAGCAAGCACAACAATTTGTAATGTCCTGAAAAAGAAAGAAACTACTGGTGTACTGAGCAACACATATCAAACAGGTCAGCCAAGGAAAACAACAGTAGTTAATGACAGAAATATTGTGAGAGCTGTGAAGAAACCCCCCGAAAACATTAGTAAGTGACATCACCAATAGCCTCTACAGTGCAGGGGTGAAGGTATCACAATCCACTGTTCGAAGAAGACTCAGAGAGCAGAAATCTAGAGGCCACATCACAAGATGCAAACCTCTCATCAGCAGTAAGAATCGGATATTATTCAGCAGTAAGAATCGGTATTGAATAGGACAGATTGAAATTTGCTAAGAAGTACAGGGATGAGCTGCAAAAGGTCTGGAACACATTCTTATGGACTTATGAGACCAAGATTAATCTCTACCAAAGTGATGGAAAGGCCAAAGTGTGGAGAAAGAAAAGAACTGCTTATGATCCGAAGCATACAAGCTCATCTGTGAAGCATGGTGGAGGTAATGTCATGGCTTGGGCATGCATGGCTACTTCTGGAACAGGCTCATTAATATTTATTGATGATGTAACTGATGATGGTAGAAGCAGAATTAATTCAGAAGTGTGCAGAAACATTTTGTCTGCCAATTTACGGAGAAATGCACTGAAACTAATCGGGAGGAAGTTTATCATGTAGCAGGACAATGACCCAAAGCACACTGCCAACAAAACAAAGGACTTCATCAGGGGAAAAAATGGAAGGTTTTAGACAGGCCAAGTCAATCACCTGACCTCAACACAATAGAGCATGCATTAATCTTCCTTAAGAGGAGACAGAAGGGAGAAACACCCCGAAACAAACAATAACTGAAAGAATTTGCGGAAAAGAGTGGGATAGCATCACAAATGAAGAATGCAACAGTTTTGTGATGTCGATGGGTCGCAGGCTGGAGGCAGTTATTGCAAGCAATGGTTATGCCACCAAATATTAAATGTTTTTTACTTTAAGATTATTTGTTCCTTTACTTTTGATCACCTACAAATGCTGTGGTCTAATACAAACGGTAATACCAGAAAATTAAAGCTGAAATTCTGAACTCTCATCTAATAATCTTTTGATCTTAAAGACAAGTGGGCTCTGAGAAAGATTGGCAAATGTGAAAAGTACAACAGGCCACAGGACTCCACACCCCCAGAATCAAATGAGCAAAAGTGAGTAGGCATAATTCTGTTACCTTATTACAGTTGTTGCTGTGTAGACCTGAAACGTAAGCTGTGTTAAGTATTCATTCATTTATTTGTCACGTATGCAATATGTTTTTTATAGTATAGCATTTACAGAACCACAATGTGCTGTTCTGAGTAAAAAGCACTTTTGTTGCTTTAATCCAATTAATTTGGTACAAACACAATACAGACTGTATTTGTGTATTGGATGATACAATTTGATGTACAGTAAACAACTAGCTCCTACTTTGTTGTGTCTTGTGTTTGTGGCGGGTGTGTGTGTGTGCAGGGGTGGGGGGGTGAAATGACTGTCGTGTATTTCACCCTATTGAATCTGGTCATCCTAATCTAAGTAGATCTTCTTCCAATCCTCCCCTCCCTCATCAACGGTTCACTGAGTACTGGCGGTTTCAGATGGCCTGTCACTCCCCTCTTAAAAAAACAACACTTGACCCTCAGTTGTCAAAAACTACAGGCCGGTATCTCTCCTATCTTTCCTTTCCAAGACACTTGAGCATGCTGCCTCTACCCAACCCTCTTCTTCTCAGAACAATTCCTCAATCCTAACCAGTCAGTATTCAAAACAGACCACTCCACTGAGACTGCTCTGCTCTCTGTAAGAGAAGCTCTTCGCACTGCCTCCATCTATTCACTGCCTTCAACAATGTCAACAATAGTATTCAACATTTTAGTCATTTAGCTAACACCCTTATGCTCGGTTCTCTTTTCTCCATACACCCTGCCTCTTGGCTATGTCATAACCTCACATAATTTTTCCTATCTCAGTTATTCAGATGATACTCAGCATTTATTCTCCTTCCCCCATCTGACACCATGAATATCTCTGCTTGGATGTCGAACCAGCACCTCAATCTTAACCTTAACACGACTGAGTTGCTCTTATTTCACCAGAAGACCTGTCTGCTCCAGGACATGTCCATCATTGTTGGCAACTGCACAATGTCCTACTTCCAGAATGAAAATAACCCCGACCCGACGACACATTGTCGTTCTCTGCTAACATCACGATAGGGACTAGCTCCTGCATGTTCATGCTCTATAACATCTGTAAAGTACAGCCTAACATCAGGAAGAAGAACAGGTACTTTTTCAGGCACTTGCCATCCTCTTCAAGTATCCACTTCAAGGCAACAAGCTTCACCTTCTGACCTTCAGGCAATACTCAATCCCTACATCCCTAACCAGGCTCTTTGTTCAGCTGCCTCTGGGCTCTTGACTGTCCCACCCAGTTCTGGCACCTCAGTGGTGGAATCAGCTTCCCTTGGAGGCTAGGATTGCAGAGTCTCAACCTCAATCTTCAAGAAACATCTGAAAACTCTTTTCGTGGAGTACTGAGAATAGTTCCTCTCCTACCTGTCTGTTGTCTTTTGTTTACTTTTTATGTTCATTATTTGTATGGCCAGCGGTATTATTTCTACCGCTGGCCTTTGCCAATAACATTGTGAGGAACCGAAGCATTCAATTTGCAGTGGTCTCTTAATTTGAACCATTCTGTTCTGTCCTCACACAAAACCATCCGTTCTGAGAAAGGTCAAATAAAGAGATAGAGGAGAAAGAGAACAATGAGAGATGAGAGGAGAGAGGGGGGCAAGTGGAGAAAGATGTTAATTTGTGATTGTTTATTTCACTATCTTTGGCAATGTACAGTAGTTTTCCCATTCCAATAAAGGCTATGAAAAGAACTGAGAGACAGAGAAAAGAGAGAAACAATCACAATTGGACTTAGTGAATTTGAGGTGCTGTATTTGAATATGGTCTATTCTATCTTCATTTTCAGGTTATCAGGATTTCCAAAATTATTTAGTTGAATGTATAGAAAGATAGTATGTAGCCAGTTCAGACCGATACACCTAATTCTATGTTATTTTACATAGCTAATACAATTTCAATTGCCTTTCTGTCATTGAAACGTATGTTTAATGTTAACTGTTCGTTTGTTTTCGAGTGCTGTGGCAATGTTAACAGCATTATTCTTGCCAATAAGTCCTTCTGAATCGAACTGAGAGAGGAGAGAGAGAGAAAGAGGGTGAACACTGCAGCCATGGAGACTGAGAATCCATCCACATAAAATCCTGGTCTGTGTGGAGCACCAACTAACATCCACAAGTGTTGCGATATTGACTTGATTTGTGGTCTATTTACTGTATTTGACGTGCAAAGTGGATGTGTCGATTTTTATGTATTTCAGTATGTTTCCTGTGGGAAAAGGAGTCTGTCTGGAGAGCGGGTCACCGAAGGACAGGGGCAGTAGAGGGCATATGAACAGACGCACCCATCCACACTCTCTGCATCGCACACACAGCGTGGAAAGGAAAAGAGAGGGAGGAGTGCGTGTGTTTGTGTATGTGCGTACGCGCATGCATGTGCGTGGGAGAGAGGGAGAGGATGCAGACAGAGAGGGGGAGAGATGATTGAATGTCAATGTGTGTGTGTGTGTTTGTGGGGGGGATAAGGGATGTGGCTGGCTGCGTGGCTATTGCTGCTGTGTGAGACTCCAGCCGAC
>JACXGJ010003343.1:0-17027 GCA_016801105.1 Esox niger
GTGATTGTGGGGGACGCTAGGGGCAGTTGTCCCTTTAGGTAAACACAACAGGGAACAATATGGCAGGATGCTGTAAGCCCTAAATGAGTTGAAGAGGTTACCCATGTGGAGAAGGACAGTATGCTCTTTGTGTCAGGCCTAGGTGGTAATAGAACAAAAGGAATGTATTCTATTGAGTTAGCACAGAGGTGCAGCAGTAGACCACACCCCTTTGACTGTTATAAATACGAGCTGTACATGTAATTTCTTCAGAGACTCCTCGAATGATTATTCGGTAAGCATTTGACGCGTCTCTCTATTTGCAAATAAACTACTAACTGTGCCAAGAGAATTTTGTCTCTGTCTTACTCCTTTGAGTGTCTATCGGTGAAATTTCCTTCACACCTGAGACAGGGGATGTTGGAGAGTGTGTGGTATGCGGTGTCCAAGTAATGTTATGGAATATTTGAATACACAGATGCATGTTTATTATTAGTAGAAGAATAAGTGGCATATGTCTTTGAGGATGTTTAGCCCAGTAATGTTCTCAGTAGTCAGGGCCCACTGTGTAACATCATGATTCAGAACATTTATGGCCAGAATGGCGGACAGAGTGTAGGACTCCATGCAGTTAAATTGGAAAGAGATTGACGTGAAGAAGAATGGCAAACTATCAGACAGGTGAGTGACAACAAAACTGAAATAAATTAGAGCAACTTACAGTAGAATTTAAGATTAGATGTTACCTGGAGAATTTTAACTAGCAAACAACTCTAAAAGCCAGCTTACTCTCCAGTTTCCCCCAATTACAGGCCTGATACTGTCCACCCTTGCGGTCTTGCCAGGTGGGCTCTCATTGCCACTGGGATGCCCTCCCTCCAATGCCATTTGGGGGAAGAGTCACTACCTTGTTGTTGTATCTCTGTTGCGCACTGGTGCAATTGGGCTGTACTCTGCTGGTAATACTCAGCCCTCCTTCAAGATGATTGCGGTTGGTGGGTGTTCCTTTAGTTGATGCTTGGCAATGTGGGTGGATTGATCTCCTGCCTGTTGGGCTCTGTCCGGGGCCTCCCCTGGATAGGGCCACAGTGTCTCAGCCCCAAGGTCTTACGCTTCTATATTATTGTGCTGATGGAGTAGGGTCTACATTTTCCCTGTTTGCTTTCATTTTAAACTTAGAAAGACATGAGGTCTTGACCCACACCTGCGGAGTACCAGGCTTGACTTGTTGCGGTCCCTGTCCAAAGTCCTCATGTTGCAGATCAAGACGATACCTGACGATTTCAGCTGCCACTCTGTCCCTGTCCATCTGATCATTCCTCTGATCTGGACAAAGTTTAAATAGACTCTGGGCACAGCCCACATGCATCGATTACAATTTGGACTCTTAATATGTTCACCCGGCACAGCCAGATCAGGACTGGTCAACCCTCTGAGCCTGGCTCCTCTAGGTTTCTTCCTAAATTTCGGCCTTCTTAGGGAGTTTTTCCTAGCCACTGAAGTTCCACACTACTGTTGTTTGCTCCTTGGGGTTTAAGGCCGGGTATTTTGTGAAAGCACTTCGTGACAACTGCTGATGTAAAAATTGCTTTATAAAGTAAATTTGAATTAAAGATGTTTGAATAGGTAGGTGAGATTATATTACTAGGTAAGTTGCCCGAGATTCAGAGCATCAACCTTATTAGTTACAGGAGAGAAAATTTACCATTTGGAAGCTGGGGATGGTTAGGTAGAACGGTGTAATTAAATTAAACTTTGCCATTACACAGGAAAACACCCCTTCTCTTACAATCGTAGGGTGTCTGCAGACCAGCTACAGGATATATCAACAGTTAATGAGCACCGGTCCTTCGCGCTTCTTATCCTGGTCCATCTATCACCTAGTGGTGTTCATAGAAAACAGATTAATTTGTAAAGTAATCAGTATGGCTAACCAAGAATTATTGCAAATTAGTCAATATAGGCTATATCAGTATCTGAAGCAACTGCTGTATGGACTGAATAAAAAAAAAAACATGATTATTTGGTAGCTAGGGTTGCACATGTTTATTAACTAACAATATACATGTTACTGGTAGCATTTATTATTACTACCGGTTATGTACAGTGGGGAGAACAAGTATTTGATACACTTCTGATTTTGCAGGTCTTCCTACTTAAAAAGCATGTAGAGGTCTGTAATTTTTATCACAGGTACATTTCAACTGTGAGAGACAGCATCTAAAACAAAAATCCAGAAAATCACATTGTATGATTTTTATATATTTAATTTGCATTTTATTGCATGAAATAAGTATGTGATCCATCAGAAAAGCAAAACTTAATACTTGGTACAGAAACCTTTGTTTGCAATTACAGAGATCATACGTGTCCTGTAGTTCTTGGCCAGGTTTGCACACACTGCAGCAGGGAGTTTGGCCCACTCCTCCATACAGACCTTCTCCAGATCCTCCGGTTTCGGGGCTGTTGCTGGGAAATATGGACTTTGAGCTCCCTCCATAGATTTTCTATTGGGTTCAGGTCTGGAGACTGGCTAGGCCACTGTTTTCAGGTCCCAAAATGCTTCTTACGGAGCCACTCCTTAGTTTCCCTGGCAATTGTGTTTCGGGTCGGTGTCATGCTGGAAGACCCAGCCACGAACAATCTTAATTTCCCTTACTAAGGGGAGGAGGTTGTTGGCCAAGATCTTGCAATGGATGGCCCCATCCATCCTTCCCTTTATACGGTGCAGTCGTCCTGTCCCCTATGTAGAAAAGAAACCCCAAAGAATGATGTTTCCACCTCCATGCTTCACGGTTGGGATGGGGTTCTTGGGGTTGTACTCATCCTTCTTCTTCCTCCAAACATGGAGAGTGGAGTTTAGATAAGCTCAGTCATCCGTGAAGAACTCGGAGTAGAGCCGCTGCTCCTTTGTACTGAAAGGAGCCAGTTGAAGTGGTTCAGGCATCTGGTAAGGATGCCCCCAGGACGTCTCCCGTGGGAGGTGTTCCGGCATGTCCAGCTGGGAGGAGACGTCGGGGTAGGCCCAGGACTAGCTGGAGAGATTATATTTCGACACTGGCCTGGGAACACCTCGGGATCCCCCAGTCAGAGCTGGCAAATGTAGCTCGGGTAAGGGAAGTTTGGGGTCCCCTGCTGGAGCTGCTGCCCCCGCCACCCAACAATGGATAAGCGGATGAAGATGATGAAGATAATACAACAGTAAATTTTCACTTTACAAAGCAACTTTACCTAAAGCGCTTAGCATGAAAGTATTAGCTAAACGTGTAACCCTCCCCTAAATACCCATTGGTCATTTGTATTCAGCTGACATTTGGCACTAATTTTATACCAGAGTAGATTTGCAAACCCGTAGAAACTGTTTCATATCCGTAGACAGCGATTTGCTAAAATATTTCCGAAGTAAAGATTATGTATTACATATTCACAACTCAAGAAATACAAGTATGCAAATCTAACGCACTTGCAAATCTTAATGGCAGTCATTTTCTTTGACCCCCTTTTCAGATATGAACGAGATCTCAGGTGAAAGGGGTTGTATCTGTAAATAGCAAGTTGTCTTTATATTTGATGATATATCTGCGTAAATAAGGAGTAAGTGTAACGTTTCATGTCCACCCTACCGAGGTGAAATCAGACCAACTTTGAGAAAGATAATTGTTGCTGTACTGCTGCTGAAGAGACGGCATCAAGGGAGGAGGATGTGGGTCCACAATGTTTTCAGGTCCCAAAATTAGCTTGGAGAGTTCCATCAATTGGTTTCTGAGCTATGCCGGTTTGGACAGGAGTACCGTTCATATTTTCGCCTCAACCGGTCCTAATTCGAGGATGTACTTAGGAGAATCGGACCGGTCATTGTGATAATGGAAACTAAATACAAACAGCCCATATCACCAGCTGAACGACTGGCAAGTTGCCTATGGTAAGTTATCATATAATTAACTATAAAACTATACATATTCGCCCTAATTGTGACTGATTTGGGATACTTTTTGCTAGCTAGCTACCTCTGCATTAAATACTACTCTGGCTAGCTTGCACAATTGGTAGATTTGTGCTTAATTGCGCAAAGTACAAATGTCTGTATACTAGTCATTCATCCATCAAGAAGCTGTGATGTTTTTTTAATTTGCTAATTTACTTATTTCCTTATGTAGTTTTGAAATACTTCTGTTGCTATCTAGTGCAATTGGTAGGTGTGTGCGTAATTGCACGCCAAGTAGCTGCATTGTCTTGATAAAAAAACAAATGTCTGTATGCTAGTCATTCATCCATCAGGAAGCTAAACTGATGTTTTTAAAAAATTTGCAAATCTATGTATTTCCTTGTGATATTAGCAGGCTATAGCATAGTGTAGCCAGCTAGTTTCGCAAGGAAGTCAAGTGATTTGATGGATAAATGGGAAGCGTATAATTATTTTGGTTTTGTGTGACGCCATTACTCTACCAGAGCTCTCTTAATGGCTATAAAAAGAGTTATCTAGTTCACTGGTCACACTGTCTAGAATAATGCCTGATACCAATTGAAATTTGCTATTGAACAGGTTCCTTGACACAGGGGACTCCTACAAAACAATCTCATTCAGTTACTGTGTGGGCCACAGAAGTGTTACAAATTGTCTTTTCAGTTACTAAAGCCACCTGAACAGTTCAAATGGAGGAGTACATGCCTGTTCCAAAAGAAGGTGACTGTAAGGTGATTGCTGCAGAGTTGAGGGATAGGTGAGACTGTATCGGGGCCATTGATGGCAAGCATGTTGTCATCCAGGCACCACCCTACTCAGGCTTCATGTACAAGGTGACAGAGATTGGTATACATGGGATTACTTCAAATTTAGACCACTCTGCCACAGACATGGCTGACACTCTCCCTTGGACATGTGCTAACGCCACTGGATTATCCACAGAAGCTTTCAAACCAGCCTTCCCCAATGACACATTTTAGTGGCTCAGCACCGGGGCTAGACCGAAGTCATCAACTCCAGCAGGGACTTGGTCTGATGTTGTGCGACGCAGAGGCAAATCCAGCAAGAAATCAAATAAGAGAGAACCGACCCTCAATCCACAACCTGAACTCTCACTGCAAAACAGGTACGGTCCACTGACTCTGGATAAAATGTGTGTAAATGAACCCAGGGAAGCAAACCACAACACTGGCTTTAGGGCTAACCAAAATCCAAGAAATAGCCCTAAAACCACAGATAGGACGAGAGAAAGAAAAAACGTTGCAAATTATAAACCTGATGCAACCTTGATTGGGGATGACATAACCAAGCATATCAGATTGGCAAAGACTGAAATCCTAACCATAGCTGACACATCAGTCAAAGAGCTAACGGAAATGTTGCCAGTTATTCTCTCTACACATCCAAGCAACATACAGATTATTATCCACATTCCACAGTTTATAATTTGACATTCTACAAAGGAAAACGGGCTCTGATAGCCTGAAAAGGGATTTTTCTAGACTACTTGAGAGAATAAACAACTTTCAACAACATGCTTTCATCTCATCCCCATTCCAACCTTGGGGAAAGAAATGTAATCATTTTGCAGGCTCCTTGGGCTGAATATGTGGCTGACATCAGCATGCCTCAACCACAGGATAATGTTTATTGGCAATTTCAATGTTTTTGGAACTGTAAAGACTGCTTTAGACCTGATGGGGTTCATCCAAACATCATGGGATGCTGGGTGCTTGGTGCCAACATACGTCACGCACTTGAAATGCCATGTCCAAACATGATGAGCATGAAGGACAGTACTCATAGGCAGAGTATCCACCCCCCTCTCCTGACTCTCTACCTAAAATCACCCAATGCTTTGAGAAGTTGTCCTTGTCCCAAACAGGGGCACAACAACTCTCATCATCGCCTCTATCACCCCCCCTTGCCCCCTCTAAACTTGTCTAATCTGTTAACTGTAACACATCAACCAACTAGCCTAGAACCCACTATTATATCTATTAAGTTGGGTTTACTTAATATCAGATCTCTCGCCAACAAATCATTCTTTGTAAATGACATAATAATATCCTACAACCTAGATTTTGTTTCTCACTGAAACGTGGCTAAATGAAGATTGTTGTGCTACTATTCTTAACGAGACAACACCTGAAAAATGTGGCTATATGAATACGTGTCATTGTAATTGTAGGAAAGGAGGAGTGGCTACCTTATTCAAAGGTACCGAGTGTATTTTCTTTGCACTGGAATGTAATTTTACTTTTCTTGAATACCTCTGTTTTACATTGAAGGGTACCCCCAAAAATCTTGTTTTCAACAATTTACAGACCTCCGCAATACTCTGCAAATTTTATTGATGATTTTACTGAACTACATTCTGTTATATCAGTTGATTATAACTTGTTTATTATTATGGGGGATTATAACATCTGGTTGTCAAAAGGTCTCGATATTTCCTGTCGTGGTTAAAGACATGGCTCTGTTTGATCATTTCTGTGTCTTTTTGAAGTAATCACTTATCACCCCCAATGTTCCAGTAAACTCGGTTTCTGTTAAGAAATGGTACATTACTGAGAGTACCAATGCTCAGTTTATGGAAGCCATAGCTATCTCTCCAACAATAAGTGCTAAGTCAGTTGATGTACTCCTTGATAATTTTATTGTTAAAATAGTTAATGTCATGGATTGTGTGGCACCCCAAGGTAAAGAAAACTATGAGCCAACAGAAAACACCATGGAGATGATAAGCGCCCTGAAAAGAGAACGTAGGAAAGCAGAACGAAAGGGGAGGAAAACTGAACTTCAAATTCACTATAACATCTGTAAACAAAGCCTTGGTGGCTTCAACAATGAGTTACACAGAGCCAGACAGCAACATTTATCGGGAATGATTAACAATAATATCAATACTACCCACACTCTATATGTCATGGTCGATAAGCCTACAAACCCAATAAAGCAGATAGCATCAAACCCAATAAAGCAGATAGCATCAGAACTCATGTCCACTACGATATGTAATGAATTTGCGTGTTTCTTTAGTGAAAATGTTTTAAGTATTAGAAGGACCATCAGAACTACACAGTCTAACAAGGACACTGTACCATCACTACCACCACCAAGACATAACATGGTTATTATGTCGCAATTTACTACAATTGATCCAAAATCCCCAGAAGAAACAGTTTGACTTCTTAAAGCTTCCACATGTTGTCTCGACACTGCCATCAGACTTTTTTAAAACAATTTTGAACTCTATAACAATAGACTTACAGCAAGTAGTTAATAGCTCCCTGCAATCAGGCATTTTTCCAACATGCCTGTTTTCTAAAAACAGCTGCCATTAAGCCCCTATTAAAAATGAGATCACTGGATGCATACATAATGAACAACTACAGACCTGTTTCTATTCTCCCTTTTATCGCAAAGATCCTTGAGAAGGTTGTATTCAATCAGCTCAGCGATTGTGTGACCTCTCTTAGACAAATTTCAGTCAGGCTTCAGACCACAGTACTGAAACGGCCCTGATTAAAGTTGTAAATGATATACGGCTGAATACGGATTCAGATTAAATAACTGTTCTATTTCTACTAGATCTCAGTGTAGCCTTTGACACTGTAGATCATAGAACACTTAAAGATGGAAAATTGGGTAGGACTTTCTGGGACAGTCCTTGATTGGTTCAGATCTTATCTAGATGGCCGGAGTTACTTTGTCACCATTGGTAATCATGAATCTGATAGGGTGGCTATGACATGCGGAGTTCCACAGGGATCAGTTCTCGGACTGCTTCTGTTCAATCTCTATATGCTACCTCTGGGCCAAATTCTACAGAACAACAACATTATCTACCACAGCTATGCCGATGATACTCAAACATATGACACTTTTGATTCCAAAAATGACCAAGAGAAGCTCATCCATGCTTTTATCTCTAGTAGGGTTGACTACTGTAATGGCCTCTTAACAGGACTCCCCAAAGACTGAAAAACAGCAGCAGCTCATTCAATGAAGCTGCAAGAATGTTAACCAGGACCAAGAGGACAGAGCACATCACTCTTAAATCTTTGCATTGGCTTCCATTCAGTTACAGAAGACTTTAAAGTGGTGCTTCTAGTTTATAAATCGCTGAATGGTTTAGGACCCGAATACATTTCTGATATGTTTGAAGAATATAAACCGAGCAGAGCTCTTATATCCATGAACTCAGGTCAGCTAGTAGAGCCCAGAGTCCAAACTAAACATGGAAAAGCTGGGTATAGCAGTTATGCTGTACACAACTGGAATAAACTAACAGAAGATCTTAGACGTTCACCCGATGTGTCCATTTTTAAATCCAGGCTATAAACACTTCTCTTTTTACATGCCTATACTGAGCTCTTAAACTTAACCACACTGTGAGCCTTATAGCTTCCTATGTTTTTATAACAGCACTGTTTAGTCTTGCAGCTTTTTTAGCTTCCTATATTTTTTATATTCTATTTTCTTATTCTATGTTTTATTATTATGCTGTATTTTATTTCATTTCTTGATTTATTTTGTTATAAAATGTATATATTGCTATCTTTTACCAATTGTAATGCTGGTTCTGGTGCTATTTGAGAAATAACCTCTGTGTAAATGTAACAATCTGCTGATGATGGATCTGACTGTTTTGATTCTATTGCATTATTTCAATTTTCACTGTAAAGCACATTGAATTGCTTTTATGTATGAATTGTGCTATATAAATAAACTTGCATGCTTATGATAACACTTGAAAGTCAGAAACTTAAAAGAGGATATAAAAAGTGATTCTGGTTTATAAATTACATTGTGTAATGTGTTGGAACTACCGTGGTCTCAAATTGTGTGGATATACTTTGAATGTTTGATGTGCATTTTTGGTCACTTATCACTCATATTCAAACTCAAATGTCAGGGGGCTTTGATGACTCTGAAAGACAAAAGAGAGAGAATAGGAAATGTAGGTAAGATTTAAAATACGGCAAAATAATTGAATATTTGTTGTATGGTTTGTGTTTCTATTTTAGATTAGATTCAATTTTTGAACAAGTACAAGCAGAGTACATCGATATGCAGCTACTATCCAACCAGAAGTGCAAATAGAAGAGGGAAGAAAATGTACAAGTATTAAGTATAGTGTATGCTACAAGTGGGATAAATAGTTGTATGAGTACAAATGGTAATTCAAAATGGCATTCTAAATGTGCAATCGAGGGAAATTGAAGGAGTAAGGTAGCAATGTGTCTGTTCATCAATCACATTCAAACTCATTACAGGGCTCAATGTTAAAAAAATAATTGCATTTTGAAACTAACTTACTCAAAGAATTTTTTGCTGTTCCTCGTTCCAATTTTTTTTATTTATCAGTGTTACAACATAGAACCAAATACTTTTGTTAACATGATCAATCATTTATGAAGTGCATTCTGCATATATAAAACAAAATATTGTTATTTATTTCATAACATTCATAATTATTAAAATTTATAAAAAGATACGTCAAAAAAGCATCAGACTTTCAAACAAAACACTAACTCATTCAACCCAGGGAACAAGGCGACCGGCTGGTCCGCCAGTTACTAGGTTTGCAGTTGTTATGTTGTGCAATCACCCAATGGGCATTTGAATTTAAATTCCTGATACAACCAAGGGCCCTGAAGATGGATTTTCAGCCACCCGCATGGTTGTCATGCTGACAGAATTTTTTGCGAAAGTTGTCAGTGCCTTTGTAAAAAAATACCCACATTTGTCAGTTCTAGCTGGGAACTTCAGACAGACGACAGTGCATCCTAATTCAATTGACTTCGAAACAGCAAAATATTTTTTTGCACTGAGGTAAACATTTTCGTATTTCAGCTCGTATCCTTCACCGCCTTCTTTAATTGAGTGACTCGCCAGAGTTTTTAAATGCTTTATTATAAAACAATACCAGACAGCTACGCTTCACATCACTGCTAAACTCTTGACTGGTAAACAGCACGCGAAAGGAACAGCAAGGTAGTTTTGTGCGTGTGCCAGATTATGAAACAACTGGAGGATGTCGGGTTTATAATGCGATTATTATTTTACAGTTTCTTTTTTCTTTTTTTTTTACGGTGGCCCATTCTGGACAGTGCTTGCTAGTTTGATTAGTCCCGACTTGACTTTTTACTGGCCTGGGGCCATCTGGCCAATGTTATTGTCGAGCCCCGCATTATGAAAGAGTATTGGGAGACGAATACTGGCAATGACTTTGAATGACAACAGAGTGAGGTTGTAATGTGTTGCAGTGCAAGAAGTGGCTGATGAATTATGTATATGCATATTACATGTTGTGTATGTAAGTGTGTAACACATAAACTCAGTCTTAAATACCTTTAAACATGAGGATGGAACCCCTTGGATGACTCTGAAATGAGAGAGAACATGAATCATATCTAAGTGAAAAGGAACATGCACACATAGCATTAAAATAACTGTAAAAACAAACATTTTAGTATTAATGGTATTTCATCTTGTACTTTGGGAATTCACATTTGAACTCTGCCTCAAAAGGAATTTGCTGTATCTTAATCTTTGGTGCTGCTCTTTGATATGGGGTTAGCCTCTTAAGAGTGGGCACAATGCTCCTAGCAAAGAGTCTGTCTTCATCTTCAGGCAGTTCAGCTTGTGCAGGTAACTGGCAACAATGTCAGATTCAACTGCAGCTATGAGCCTGGACACAAGGCGGACATGGAGTAGGTGGGAGCATGAGACTGGTGTCTCCTTGTTTTAGCAGGAGGCACAAGGATGACCTCAGCCGTGGAGGAGTGTGTAGGGGTACGGGATGGCCTCAGGATTTGCTGGGTGTACAGGGACGACCTCAGGGTTTGAGACAATAGGGGCCTCTTCATCCGCTAGGGTTTGCTCAACAGGGTTTTCCTCACTCTCTCTGGTCAATATGCTGGTTGTTTTACCCTGTTCTCCGTCTCCCTGTAGCTCGCTAGCTGTGGGCAACACCATGTTACCACTTGTCACACGAGACCGTACGTAAGGGTTTAAAAAAAGAATAACATGACTGTATCGCCACAGTCGTTGTTGGCTTCCCGCTGCCTCACACCTGTGCCTATCCTACTTGCTCTTTTTTCTTTTATATAGCGGTCCCGCAAAGACTTCCACCTCTTCCTAACTTCTTAATCTGTCACAACAAAAATTGCAGATCTATTATTAGCTAGCTAAAAACAAGAACCACAGAAATCATAGATTCTCTGCATGCTTGCCTCAATACAACTAGCTAGCTAAAATGCATGTTTAGCCTTGCTGTAGATATTTTAAGTTAGTTGATTATTTACTTACCAGTTAATCCTACCGAGGCTGCAAACATTTTCCACGCTGTTGCCTTAAGATCACAGTAGCAATCCGAGCTTTGGCCAAAAAAGAGCAGGGCACTCGTAAAAAGCAAAAATCAGTTTATCGTCCATGTTGCAGTGCGTAGCAAAGTAGGTATGCGTTGGATACAGAAAAATGCGCACTACGCATGTAGAACAATTGCGTATAGGACGTGCGTGAAGTGGTCAGTGGGCACCAAGCGTAGTAGTTCTCAAGTCGTGTATGTGTAAAAAAAATTTGAATACTTGCAAAAAAAATATTTTGTACAGATCCAAATTGTTAGCTCTTGCAAGTATTTAATGACGGATTCACAGATCTTTAAATACAACTACGAAATGAAAAACCGTCTTGTAGTTTGCGATTACAGTTGTGCACATCGTTTTATTTACCAACAAGACATTTGGCCGTCATTTGCGCCCATATTTGCTACTTATTTTGATGAAAGCCCAAAACTCTCCATAAAGCCCATCACTACTTGTACGTTATTGGGGTGAATGGTAAATTCTGAAACCTGTGAGTTCGCGGCGAATGAGTAATTAAAAAATAGATGTTCTTAAGATCTGATGATGAAATCAGACAGAGTTACTCAACTGTTTAACTGATAGGCTACTATAGAGGGCAAACCAACCTCGATGACAATTCGGACTCTGCCCGCATGCGCGAACTCTCCACCTGATAACTGTTAAGTAGGGTGTTACAATTAATACCACCTTATAACTTAGCATCACATAGCGACAGTGAGCAAATGGGCATTGCACTTATCGGTTGTTCAGTGTGTTGTCATACCTCAGCTTTACTAGTTAATGATTTGCTGGTGATCTCGTAAGCAGAGTGTGGAGTTTGGATTATGCCCTCCACACAAACAATTTAGTAGTATCAGATAGTTGAGAAATTCTGTCTCAGCGCCTTTTCAGTCACCAACTTCTACCTGTCACCTGGCTCCCAAGAAAGGGCAAAATGTTAGCTCACATTGCACTTTTGCTCTGCATACCATCTTCATTTTCTGCTTCTACAAGAGGTACGTTTTTGGTGTTAATAATGTATGTTTAATATATTCATAAATATTCTTGTGTAGGTATATGATTTGATTTGCAATTGGGGAACTGAAGGCCTGTTTCAGTAAGCTTTGCTCAGTTGCTTCTTGACATCTTTCATATTGCCTTTGAATTGTCTTGCCATAACCCAGATTAAACCAAAAAGCAACCTGTAGTAGAGTTGTTGGACATGGTAGGTCTAGTAGTAAAGTCTTGTTAAGTACCAACTGCTGAAACATAAAGATAACTGTTAGGGTTAGTCCAGTGCTATTTATTTTTTCTGCAAGTACTGCATCCATAATATTATAGTTGACTACCATTGTTGCACTTTTACTGCAGTTTAACAAACAGCTCTATTTTCTGTATGTGGTTGAATATAGCTTGATGTCTGTGGATCTGTAGCAGATTTTCTTTGATTCAGACTTGTGATGCAATCTGAAAGTGACACGTCAGTCTTAAATTATGACCTGATGTCACTTCTTTTAGAATTCTACACTGTATTAATGGACGATACAGCCACAACACACCCTGTTCAGTGTCTCCAGTGTTTATTGCGCCTGTCTGTCCAGTGGTTATGATTGATTTTAGTGTAGACAAAGCATTTACAAATCCAACTAGGCAGTATTCCACTCTAGTAATTGTCATTCAAGGCTTCATTACCATTCTTCAAAAAGCAGGATTCTATGCTAGCTGTGCTAACTCAGATTTGTTTCAAAATAAAAGCCATCATTGAAATATCTAAGGCAATATATTTAACAATCTGTTTGGTAAATTTTTTAAATGCAAAGGGTGCACAAAATTATGATAATTTTGTTTTGGAGGTTTAAATGTCATCTCACTCAGCATTGAGACAGTTATTAATAATCAGCGTGACAATTTTGTAATGTCTCTTGAGATTCTGAGTCTTTGTGATTAATAAAGCTTGTAGAATTTGTAGAACTTTTTGCAGTATATTGTCTTCTCTAGTTTTGATTCTAATTTCTCTTTTCAAAGAACTAACCAATCATTACTGTTATGAATCAAAAAAGTATTTCTATTTGTGATTATCAGTCCTTTTCTGAGTTGATAGTTTTTAGGGTCTCAGTAGCTGCATTTATACTGCACTTAGCTCATTATATTTACTTCCTTAGCTCAGTAGTTAGCTAGCATGCATATTCAAATAATAAAAAGTGACTGGTTGTATCAGTTGTAATAACTGCTAGTTTTAAAGGTGTGATGGAAATGTCATCGATAGACACTCTTAAAGGAGTAAGAACAGAGACAAAATTCTCTTGGCATCAAACGCATACAGAATAATCATTCGTGGAGCCTCTAAAGTAAATTCAACAACGGTCAGTATTTATAACAGTTAAAGAGTTGTGGTATAATGCAATTCTTCAACTCTGTTAGGGCTTACAGCATCCGGACAGACAATAGATGCCCTAAAGAGTTATACAGATGTGCATATCAATGAGTAACCCAATAATCTGCCGATACCAGTCAATGACGCCCCCTAGGCAAATACCAGATCCCTGTCACCAACATTTCCTAAGGAACAAAGGACAGATACCCTTATTCAGAATATCTAATGATCCTCTGTATTATATAGACATGTGTGTCACAACCAGAGACCGGAGTTACATACTAGGTAATAGATAAGCAAAGATGTCTCCAATGTACATTAGTTACGAAATTGCCACAACAAAGGATATTTGGTTTAACAGGTCCTTTTTTATTTTTGTACTTGAGGGATTGTTATAGCTGTGGCCTAAGAATTCAGTGTGAATAGACCTAGTGCAGAAAAATTAGTCCTGCTCTGTATGAGTCATATCACGATGTATTAATCCAACTGGATGTTGTTTTTCTCTAATACTTTCCCCCTTTGCTTTTCTTGTTGTTTCAGGTGCTGGTGTTGCTGGACCCAGGCTGAATAATAACTGGGTGTACAAATTCAGCTACAACACAGAGGTGCTGGTAGACAGGGCCAAAGGGTCAAAAGAAGGCAGTGCTGGCTATAGGATCTCCAGCGACGTGGATGTCAACTTAGTATGGAGAGACCCCAGCAGCCATGACAACCAGCTTATACAACTGACAGTATGTTGAACATGCTTAAATTCCACATCAACTGTATGACATTAGGCCCTATGTGCATTTTCGTCTGTTCTGTAAATCTGATTAGATGGATATACAGTTAGGTGGGGAAATATATGGACAGTGGCACAATTTTCATTATTTTGGCTCTGTATGCCACCACAATAGATTTAAAATGAAATAACTGAGAGGCAAATGAAGTGCACACTTGCAGCTTAAATTCAAGGGGTTGAACAAAATATATGAAATGTTTAGGAATTCAACTATTTTCAAACACGGTCCACATATCAGGGACTCATGTAATTAGATTAACTTACACGATCATGAATAAAATGTTAATATTTAATACTTTATTGAGAACCTTTTGCAGGCAATGACTGCTTGAAGTTTGGAATGCATGGACATCACCAAATGCTTGGTTTTCTCCTTTTGGTGCTTTTCCACTACATGGTACCGGCTCAACTCTACTCGCTTCGCCTCTACTTACTTTGATAGCATTTCCACTACATAGTACCTGCTCAACTCGGCTCTACACGCCTTGCCTCGTTTTTTTTTCCAATGTAGATAGGACCCGGTACCTGCCCATAGTGACATGATAGGAAAATTGCCATGACACACACAGGAACAACAATGGATATCGTACACCTGGTGCCGGCATTTTCCAACTAACGTAAAACTTGCAGTGAATAGAACAATCTATTGAATGTAGCTTTGAATTTAAAGTGGCAAATCAAAAGTAAACTAAATCTGGAAAACGTGGTCATAGACCCTGTTTGAAAATCTGTGAAAATGTTGAATAGAGTTATCGGCATGCAGTATTAAAGATGATGTTCTGTTAGATAGTACCGGTAATAGTGAGGAAGCACACGTGAGCAGTAAATTCTGTCTTAATACATAGCCAACTGCAAAAATGGTTAGAAAGCTTGGTAGGCTGCTTCTTTTTGGATTTACATTACTACTTTGATCAGTGCAATGTATGCCAGTTAGCCTATAGATAATCCCAGAGCAAGCTACAAAACAAGCGCGTCTTTGTCTCACGGGGATAACGAGTTTATTACATTTGCCAGTGCATAGATCCAAACCAAGAAGAGTTCGCTTAATTTACAAGTCTGGTCCTATGCACTGGCACTGAAATTAACCAATTTCAATGCAAGGACTCCTGGGACAAACCCGCAAAGACTTGCTGTTCTCGTTTTAGGACCGCTAACAGCAGAAAAGCTTGTTTTGCTTTGCTACACACCTTGAGTCACTCTTGTCCAATCAGAAGTCTTCCGTGTTTTCACTTCAACTTTTGGTATCGCCCCAGCACGTTTGGAACCTCGACAGAGCCAGTACTAAAAAAAGTATCTGTTATCAAGTACTATCCTAACTTTTGGTCAGTGGAAAGTGGAGTCGAGCTGGTACTATGCAGTGGAAAAGGTCCCAAAGCGAGTATTTTTGGCAAAATCAAATCTGTTCTTACTATTCTTGAGGATTATGAATGTTTTGCATCTTGTGGTGAATGCTCTGTGTTTGCTCTCATGAAGTCTTATCTTTATGTTTGACTTGCATACACATATGCCTACCTGCTGGAGTGTGTTCTTCACTTGGCTGGATGTTATGATGTGGCTATTCTTTACCATGGAAAGGATCCTACGGATCCTTCTGTGGACGTCTAGGTCCTTTTGGGTTGCAGAGCTCACCAGAGCGTTCTTTTTTCTCAGAATGTACTGAACTTTTGATTTGGCCACACCTAATGTTCCTGCTATCTATCTGATTGATTTTTTTCTGCTGCCTAAGGATGGCTTGTTTCACTTTTATCGAGAGCTCCTTTGAACCGTATGTTGTGGGTTCACAGCAACAGCTTCCAAATGCAAATGCCACACCTGGAATCAAATCCAACATTTCAACTGCTTAATTGATGAAGAAATAACATCATACCTGTCTATGAAACAGGAATAGCCCATACCTGTCTATGAAACAGCTTTAGAGGACATTTTCCAATTACCTTTGGTACCTTGAAAAAGAGGGGCTAGATATTACTGAGCTGTGATTCCTAAACCCTTTCTCCAATTTGGATTTAATTACCATCAAATGAAAGTGGAGGGACTGTACTTTAAGCCCATATTCATTATTTCACTGTAACTTGAATTTATTTTGGTTATCTGCTAAAATAACAAAACTTGTGTCAATGTCCAATTATTTCCAGACCTGACTGCATTTTTTACTGTCTTTAAATACATGCTCTGATGAAATGCTTTGTTGGAACTCAGATTAAGCTGTCCAAAGATTGATAGTTCCAAAGATTGCTCAGACAGCCAGTTGTTGTAATGGGGGTATTATTACCATACGTTGATTAGGATACAAAGATTAAGTTGTTTACATGTTTCATGCCACAGTTACCTACTGCCAAGAACATTCTTGAATTATGTATGCATGTACACATACTCATTGTGAAAGCAATAGGAGGTCAACCACATTCCTTCTGGAGCTCCTTTTTTGCTCTTTGGAACATGGCTGAAGGGGGTTCTAGTATTTCCTGTAATTTGCATACAAAAAAGCTTTTGCCTTTATCAGGAATAAGTAATGTTTTACTAATTTCAATTTAAAAATTGCTGGATTCGAATAATATTTGGATTCTGTTTCTT
>JACXGJ010003343.1:17127-54807 GCA_016801105.1 Esox niger
CTGGAGATGTTTATTTAGTAACAAAACCTTTGTTCTTCACTATGGGAATCCATGTTATTTATTGTTTTATTTTTTTGAACAGTGACTATGGCCTCTTCTTCTGAATTATGTGCCGGTCACTCATTCCTATTCCGCAGATCTCAAATGTAAAAATTGAAAATGTGGCCCTACGCTCAGCCAAGAAGAACATCCTCCACGGTGCCACAATGCAAAGCCTATTAGGAGAAAAGAGGCTGGCAGCACTAGAAAGGCCATTCATGGTACACCTGAAAAATGGAAAGGTAACAGCATTTTAACCTGGAATTATAAGCATTTTATATGGATTTTTTTCATACTCATAACAATTAATGCAGCTTTACTTGAGACAGAATGGAAACAAGGACAACAATTTTTCTTAAGACGTAAATGAATGTGTCCAGATATGAACTAGCTTTATCAAGTGAGACCTTGTGAATATTTTTTGCATATACTGAAGTGGATATTTTTATGCACGTGGTAGTTCAATTTACTAAAAGTATAGGATGTTAAACTTTTAGCAGTAACATAAGATGCATTATATGTTTGCTACAAATTACTTCAGCTGATTTTAAATGATCAATAAGTCATACTAATTGTTTACAAAGATCTAGAATTAGATCTATATATATATATATATAAACCATTTCTTTTGTCTGAATCGTTTAATTTAATATACACAAAATCTACTGTGGGAATTCACCTTTTCCCATAGCAAGAAATCAAACAAAGTTGCCTCGGACACTGGATCGAGAGCCTAAAAAGAGACATTTCCTAAGCATCATTGAGGACATTCAGATTGACAGGGACTATTCATGGAGCTGTAATTGGCTGTGCGTTCATCTGGTGATGCTGGAAGGGGAAATACTAGACAGATGATGTGTACATGATAAGATTAAGAGAGGGATGGGAACCATGCCAGGTTTTTGTTAAGATTGCCACCCATATGTTTTTTAGATCCCAGGGGAGATGATTGTTGGGGCATTGGTGTGGCAAAGGGTTTTCAAGATGCCAGTGTGGGGTGATGTGTTCACAATGAACAATGAATCTTTAATCTTTTTACAGCGGTGAGGCTTTAATCAAGTGTGGTTTGCAGTATTTCTTAAGCCTGTATTTCTTATGAAGTATTTCTTATTTTTGGTTATTTTCAGCTATATTGTTGAAAGTGGTCACTTAAATTATAAGGCAACATTTCAGTTTTGACAAAAAAATTCTTAGCTTGACATTGTATTGAGGTTTGTGTTGATCTAAGAATGTCCTCTCTTGTACTGTGGTTGATAGCATTATTGATAGAGTTGTTTACTAACGCTTTAGGTAATTGTACTTTTTGAAATGTAGTGTACCATAAATTATAATAATTCTGGTTTAGAGCCATTAGTGCCTATAGTTTTGTTTTAAAACAATGTGATCTATTATCTGTGACCTCTGCTCTTTGTACAGAAACATTTCAAATACAACAATCTCTAACATGAGACAACTTTTCTCAGATAAGCCTTTTTATCTCTTTGACTGATAAATGCTGAGTAGTGACAAATAAGACCAAATACATTTTTAGTTTGTAAGAAGTATAGTAAATAAAACCTAATCAATTCATCATGTTGATTAATTTGGAAAGTCAGAGTTAATTACTTAAGATTAAGATTTGTGTACAAATTTTTAAGTATGCAGTGTCAGTACTCCTATAATGCGTATTGTATTAAAACAAATTAATTATAAATCCCTAATAGCAAGTCAAGAACTTAATTATAGTGAGTTTTAACACAAAATTCTCATTTCACAGCATTAAATATTTTGCTAGCCCTAGTTAATCTTATGATTTCCAATTTGGTGCCTTTGATAGAATGGAATATGCAGTGACAGTGAATATAACATTTAATAGACTGCTGAATATCTTGGATGGTGTTCCTAACCTCTGGCAATCTTTGCCAAGATAATGTAACTGTTATTGGCACTGATTACATTTCATGGGCATACCTTGTTAAGAGAAAATGAACTCCCTTTCAAGGAACACCCACATTAAACCATCCGCCAATAGACCCCTTTCATTTGTTTGCACTGCATCATATTCCGAGAAACCTTTAGTGACACTTTTCTAACGTTTAGTGTTGCGCTGATTTCTCTAACGTTAACTATTTTAATTGTTCTCTCTACCTTGGCATTATATTACTTGGCAAGCTTTTAACAAATGATGTGTCACAGTTCTAATGTATTTACTTGTTTGTTATATTCCATCCATTGGTTTTAGGTAAGCGGCTTTTACTGCTATAAAGCTGAACCTGCAACCATTAAGAACTTAAAGAGGGGTGTGGCCAGCCTGCTTCAGGTGCAGACCAGTTCTGGGAAGGTTATCGAGGTAAATGAGAATGAGACATGCATGTACACTCACAGGACACCATTTTATTTTCATGTTTCTTCTCTAGTCCTTTTATACCTGGCTTGTACTGTTTGTTCACCGCTATGGTGGAACCTTTTTGTCCTTCAAACTTGGACAGCAGAATTCCTTCAGAATACTTTTTAACAATAAACATATTCAAAAGTATTTCAACAAATACTCAAGGCTATCTCCAAATTTGCTGCTACTAGGGCTTGAACCAAATATTCGGATAATCGTTCGTTGGATAGGTATTCAATTTAGATTTTCACTTTTTGGATATTCTTTGTTTTTTGTTTTTTACAAAGAAAATGTAGGCTATCAATAAAGGCGAACTGCCAAATAAATGTTGTGAATGCCCCTGACCACCCTTTCAATCATAGCATTGAACGTCACGCATCAGTTCACCTTGGCAGTCTAAAATTGGCAGGCAAGAAGTTGCTGCCACGGATACATGGCCTCATTCATTGTACGCAAGAATAAGGCACTTGTTGTTGAACAGTAACACATCTAGTGTAGCGGGCACAATTGTCAACAAAAGCTTTCCAATTAAGTAATACGTGCGTAGGAACGTTTATGTGTATAGTGATTTTTACGCTTGCAGTGTATTTCTGGACAAAATGCAGAAGCGCTCAACTGTTGGGTAGCACTTTAAATTTAACAAAGATAAGACAATGGCAGTTTGTCAGATATGTGATTTGAAAGTGTGTCCAGGTAACCACTGTGGAACAACAATTTGGTTAACATGAAATAATACAGTGTTCCTGTCAAAATGTAATTTCATACATTTTCTTTTAACAAGACACATATAACACTTAACACAAACATATTTTGTCCTCTAACATTTGGTAGTCCATTATTATTATTTTGGTTGTGCAGCTTTTATGCAGTGTGCAAGTGTTTTGTGTAGCAATAAACCTGCGTTTGTGCAACCTCTCCTGCGACAAGCTTGTCCTCCTTCTGCACGTAACAATCAATTAATCAATCAATCAATCACATTTATTTTATAAAGCCCTTTTTACATCAGCAGTTGTCACAAAGTGCTTTCACAAAACACCCGGCCTTAAACCCCAGGGAGCCAACAACAATAGTGATGAACTTCAGTGGCTAGGAAAAACTCCCTAAGAAAGCCAAATTTAGGAAGAAACCTAGAGAGGAACCAGGTTCCAAGGGGTGACCAGTCCTCTTCTGGTTGTGCTGGGTGAACATATTAACATATTAAGAGTCCAAATTTTAATAGTTCAATGTATGTGGGCTAAGCCCGGAGTCTATTTAAACCTAGGCAAGATTGGGGGCAAAACCGGAGGGACAAGGACAGGGGGGATCAGCAGAGTGGCAGCTTGAAATCGTCAGGTATCGTCTTGATCTGCAACACAACCATTAACATTGGGATTCATTTGTTTATTTGCAAGATAGAAAATATATTGTTTGTTTATTGGAATGTGTGTGTTTGGCTGCTGTTGTTATAACTGCGCTAATTGCGCTACCTACCTAATTCTTTTCATTATGGTTTGCTGCACTGCGACTGCCCACTTCTGTGTATGGATGGGTTAGGGTTTAAATGCAGCAGACTTACTTTGTTTCAATGTATTCCATACTGAGAAATGACAAATGCATAATACATTTCTTGATATACTAGGACTATGCTGTATCGGAGCTTCTGTTTCACATCGCTTTGTCAGGAGTTGCCCCACACCCCCAACAAAGTTCGGGGTACTCGCTGCTGATCACTACAAAAAGCCCAGAAAATTATATTTGGGACAGCCCTAGCTGCAATCCGTGATAAAGATCAGCAAAGGGGATGAGATGGTCTGGGTGCTTTGGTGTTGGTTAAGTGGGACATTTATAGAGGGTTAAAGGGATCTTTGATCAAGGAAGGCTACAATGGATTGGCCAGAACACTCATTGGCTCTCAACCCTATTGAGCTGTGTGAGCAGCTTGACCGTATGGTATGTAAGAAGTGCCCATCAAGCCAATCCAACTTGTGGGAGGTGCTTCAAGAAGCATGGCATGAAATCTCAACTAGAATGGCAAAGAGGTGCAAACTTGTAATTGCTGGAAATTGAAAATTCTTTGACAAAAGCAGAGTTTTAAGGGCACAATAATTATTTCAATTGAAAATCATTATTTCTTACCTTGTCAATAACTATACTCCCAATCGATTTTACTATGTTTCTTATTCAAACTCATTTCATGTTTGCTTTCATGGAAAACAAAGAAGTGACCCCAAACTTTTGTGCGGTACTGTGTATTCAACATTCATCAAAATAGCAGTGGATGTTCATGGTAACACTTTTTCATAGTAATTATTGTACCTATGAAAGTAGTGTTTCAACAAGTATTGTAAGATTAGATTTAAAGTCCATTTAAGCATGTCCATCAATTTGGAAAGGATTTATAAATCAATTTCATTAGTGGTTTGTTGAATGAGCTCTTGTGGTTGCTGACTGATCTGTCTGTTGTGCACAGAATGATGTTTCTGGGAGGTGTACAGTCTTGTACAAGGCTGTCCAGAGCAAGGTGACAAGGACCAAGTTGTTGGAAACCTGCAAGAGCATGGAGACTGGCTTTACCACCTATATTCAGGTCCTGGGCGTGAGTGGGAAGTCCAGCTCTGTCACTGTTTTCACCCTGGAGGATGGCTTCATCAAGTCAGCCATAGCCGAGGAAATCTACATGTTAGCAGTCAATGCACGCCGCCACACTGCCGCTAAAGTAGTGTCCAGGTAACCCGTTTACATGGTGGTTGGAACGGCCACAAAATGTCTGTATGTTATAAATGCTTTATATAAAAACACTCTTTAAATGTAAGTCTCAATCATGGTTTTGTATTCATTTAATATTTTCATTTTGTCTAGTGCATGACTTCAAACATGTTTTCATTGGTTTAATATAATATACATTTTCTTGAATGATTTCGTCCTTAGGCAAACCTTTAATCTGGTAAAGACTGAGGTTGGTCCATTTGAGGTGTCAGGGAAGAATGCTGCAAGTGTTGTCAAATCACTTGATGAGAAATTGTTTGCTGTTGGTGTCACAGCTGAGAAGGTCAAATCACAGTGCAAGGGCTGTCAATCGGTGAGTGACTGTTAGAAGCCATACATTTCTTCCTGTTATTTGTTCGCAAGCCTGATGTAGCCTGTAAAAAACACCTGTGTTCATTTAAAACAAGGTCTTATGATACAGTATAATGTATTGTCACGAATGATGTACTTTCAAAGGCTTACAGAACCATTTGTTGAGTGTTCTAGACCTAGAACCTTGTGTTGACAATTGTTATTGGTATAATCCTTTATAGTGGGTAGAAGTTATTTTCATGTGCATGGGGTTCTATGAAGAATAGTAATAAAAAAATTAATCAGTATAGACTAAATATTCTCTGGCTAAAACCTTCAGTATTTACATCAGGCATGGGCAACAGGCAGCCCGTGGGCCGCATGTGTTCCCCACACCCTATTTATGCAGCCCTCAGATGAATTTAGAACTCAGTAAAAGGATTTATATGCAAAAAATAAATTAAAAAAAATACTGTTTGACCTTAAATTTGTTGTAAATTTAGTATTGGAACCAAAATCTATGCTGGAAACAAAACATGAAATAGACTTGAAATAGTTTTTTGTTAAGCCTTAACTAAAACTGTATACCGTTATTTTGTTTCTGGCACGGAAAAGGAGTTATTGTCACTTTTATTGATAGTTATTGTATCAATGTCATTCACGAATGAAAGAAAAAAGTATGTTGTTATGCCATGAAATGAAACAGCTTTGGCAGACTCACTGTGGTGTAGTGGTTAATGACACAGCCTTCCATGTGGGTGACCCAGATTCGAATCTTGAGAGGGCAAGACTTTCTATTGCAGACTGGCTGAACTAAGCTTGCCTGGTTTATTGTTTTTTCTTATACAGTAGTTGTGAATGGTTGTGGAAAATATACAACCGTATCAAACCAAAATAAGCAGGACTGGTGGATATAAGAAATGGGCCAACAACAAATTTACAGATGTGCTCATAAGTTTACATACCCTGGAGGAAATAGTGAAATTTTGGCATTGATTTTGAAAATATGACTGATCATGCGAGAAATCAATCAATAAAATGTATTTTAGAAAGCCCTTTTTACATCAGCAGTTGTCACAAAGTTCTTTTACAAAACATCTGGCCTAAAACCCCAAGGAGCAAACAGGAGTGTTGGATATCATATGAAGCCAAATACTTACACTTGTTTGTTTGGCACCTTTTTAAATCATAATGATAACAGAAATCAACCAAATGGCCCTGATAAAAAGGTTACATACCCTTGAATGTTTGGCCTTGTTAACGACATACAAGGTGACACACACAGGTGAAAATGGCAATTAAAGCTGAATTTCTCACACCTTTGGCTTTCTAAATTGCACTTAGTGTATTTGTATAAATAGTCAACAAGTTTATTAGCTCTTACATGGATGCACTAAGCAGGCTAGATACTGAACCATAGGGAGCTGGAAAGAACTGTCAAACGACCTGCATAACACGGTAATTGAACTTTATAAAAAGATATCCAAAGTCTTGCAAATGCCAGTCAGTCCCTGTCATGGCCAGCCCAATCTCCAGACCTGAATCCCATTGAAAACCTCTGGATTTTGATCAAGAGGAAGATTGATGGTCACAAGCCATTAAACAAAGCCGAGCTATTTGGACTTTTGTGCCAGGAATGGCATAAGTTCACCCAACAGCAACGTGACAGACTGGTGAAGATAATGCTAAGACATGAAAGTTGGAATAAAATATCTGGGTAACTCCATCATATTTATTTATTAATTATTTCTTAAGTTAACATATTGGTATTTTGTTGTTGAAAAATGAATATGAATTTGTTAACTTTGCATTATTTTAGGTCTGAGAAAAATGCATCTTTTTGGTTATTTTGACCAGTTGTTATTTTCTAGAAATAAATATTCTAACTGACAATATTTTTCTTTGGAATTTTGGGAATAATGTTGTCAGTAGTTTATAGAATAAAACAAACATTAAAATTTTACTCAAACATACCTATGAATAGTAAAGCCAGAGAAACTGATGATTTTGCAGTGGGCTCTTCATTTTTTCCAGAGATGTATATTACAAATTCTCCCAGGGTTTGCAATCTTTTGAGAACAACTCTTTCTTTGTGGAATGTTTCTTTTTCTCTCTTCTGTCATGCGTCAAGAGTACATTCACATGAACTCTGCATGTATGGATCCAAATGTTCTTTAATACGTAAAATCAAGTCCTAGTATTTACTGACAGTTCAACACCTGTGTGCGCAGACACAGACAGTATTTTATTTTCACCATACTCCGAACGTTGGGTGCTGTACGCTGTTACTCTGGTTAGATTTTGATGCAATAGTAAACTGTGTGCAAAGGTGAACTGTACTCAGCTGGGGAAAAAAATGTTTTTCAGAAAAATATTTTGTTTTTCTGTGGCAGTGCATCACAATTTTGCAGCGGCACATTGCTGTAATAACAATCAGAGGGAATCAGTGGAAAGAGTGTAGCGGTTGGTGAAGGTGTTGCATATTAAGAGTGTATGTAAATTATGTGAAAGTGCCGCTTTAGTGATTGGACAAAAAATTTTTTATGCTTTAAGCCCGTGATATATCTTCAAGCCGCTAGACGCTTCCACTGCCCCAAAGGAAACGCTTGAGGGTGTGTTGTTTATGTTCATATCTCTCACAAATTGTTAAGGTCATTTTTTTAAAGTATATTCATTTGGCAGCATGTTTGGTTAAGTTTGATGCCTTGAACAAAACTTGTTCATCTAAATGGAACTCCAGTCAGTAAAATAGATTGCTTCTGTTCATTTCTTCCATTACATCTGAACGCTGTTTCAAAACTGTGCGTGTTTTACAGAAAAGTGTGTTTGGGTTTGAAGTGTTCAATGTATCTCATTGAGAAGAAAGGACATCTGCTCATTATATCTTTTTAAATATAATCTACTGTAATTTAATTTATGTAGTTATGTAGTGACCACAGCTGTTTTAAAATCCAGTTCTTTTACAATAGTTATTTTACTATAAACTACACTGCGTGCACTATTATTATTCTTATTCTTATTCTTATTCTTATTCTTATTATTATTATTATTATTATTATTATTATTATGATCGTATAATTAATGATATGCACATTATCCAACTCCAAACCCTATACATTTGAATGCTCATTGGATTTAATAATTTTCAGGTAAAATGTATTGGTGTAATGAGGGAGGGTGTGGTAACAGTAATAACACCTAATGTCAAGGTGTGTAAAATTATTAGGCAGCTTAATGACCTCAGATAAAATGGGCCAAAAAAAGAGATTTAACTGACAAGTGTATATATATGAAAAAGTCATATATTGTAAAATGCGTTTCAGAGAGATGCAATTATTGAGGCGTGATCACTGGACAATCAAAGATTTTGTTTTGAATATTCAACTGGGGTGCAAAAAATGCACGGAGAAGAAAAGATGCAAAATATTTGAGAAGAATGAAACAATGCTACCAGGAGCACATCCTTCAGTGCCATCACATTCCAGAACTGCAACCTACCTGGAGTGTCTAGAAGTACAAGGTGTCAAGTGCAGGGCCAAGGTCAAGAAGGCTGAAACACGACCACCACTGAATAAGATTTGAAATGTTCTGTATAGATTGGGTAAGGTTTTATGGCAAGATGAAATGAGAGTGACTCTTGATGAACCAGAAGAATGGGCCTGTGTCTGGATCACTAATGGACACTGGGCACCACTTCAGTCAGGCACCAGCCAGGTGTAGGAGTGGTACTGGTATGGGCTGCTGTCATTAAGGATGAGGTTGTTGGACCTTTTCGCGTTGAAGGTGGACGAACTAAACTCCCAAACCTACTGCCAGTTTCTGGAAGATACCGTGGGGCAAAAAAGTATTTAGTCAGCCACCAATTGTGCAAGTTCTCCCACTTAAAAAGATGAGAGAGGCCTGTCATTTTCATCATAGGTACACTTCAACTATGAGAGACAAAATGAGAAATCTCATCATATGATTATTCTCTTTAATGCATTTTGATGTGCACTGTAGGACAGCTTGAATACATGTAGTTGGGCAATGGCTTTAATAGGACAGCGTGGATAAAGATAGCTGAGAGACAAAAATTTGAAAGTTGGCCTGGGGAATTAAAGCAGGATCAAAACGATTACATTGCACATCAAAGTCAGGAATGTTCCCACAAGACTGAAAATTTCATATCAAAATATAACCTTTACCCTCGCCATTACATTTTTGCCAAAGTACAATGCCGTCAACGGTTATGTTTGTTAATGGAACTAAAGATTTAATTGTATGAGATAGGTTGTGAAAATTGGTACTTGTCACCAAAACATATTGACTGAGACCTCCTGTCTTTCCCTCACTTTGTTAGCTGTTTGAACACTGGAAGGCAGTCCAGAAGCAGTTTGAACCGGATAGCTTGTCAAAGGCTATCGCTCCCCGAAGCTTCCTGGCTCTCATCCAGAGCATAAGAAAAGCATCCAAGACTGAGATTCTGCAAGTGCTGAAAAGTGCCAGCAAGACTGCCCTGTGAGTTCTATTTCCTATACCATCTTTTCAGTCTATATTTTCATCTTTTTCATGTCCTATTTTTTTACTTCTGTTCTTATCTCTCTTCTCATCTATATTTCGATGATCTTCACACTGTCAACCTGTTCTGCAATCTCTCTCACTCTCTCACACTCTCATTGTATGTTATGTACGTACACTACCAAGAGGCATTTAAAAATATTGTGTGGGTGTGTTTGCGCATGTTCATAGTCAAATTAGAATCCAAACCACCATTAAAAATTGTGAAGCGAATATTAGCCTTGCAAATGCATATATAGATGGCATAAAAGCTTAAATAACATGTTAACACCATCGTATATTTATCAGCAATACAGTTAGGCCTAAAAAACGATTTGAAAGTATCATGTGTAGTTGTCCAGCTGATGTAAAATATCAACGGGCAAAATGTCCAGTGGGAAATATGACAAAAGAAATGTGAAAAGCAAATTAAATCGCCTATTGTGTGACCTACACTGCATGCACAATTATTAGGCAAATTGTATTTCTCAATATTAATTTTATTGTTGAACACTCACAATGCTTTATGTCAATCCAAAATACCATTGAACCTCAAATCTAAATGTTTGACAAAGGAAAAGTTAGTTTTGATCTTTCTCAGGGGAATACAAGAATGCAGAATTATTAGGCAACATTGGTGTGCAGAAATATTATTCAACTAATAATTTTTTTTAAGTAAGTGTAACAGTTAATAAGTAACACAAAAGTAACACATTTTTTGTCCTAAAATTGTCAGTGACCAATATAACCACCCTTCTTTTCAATAACTGCCATGAGCCTTTCATCCATGGAGTCTGTCAGTTTCTTGATCTGTTCACAATCAACTTTCTCTGAAGCAGCAACCACAGCCACTCTGTGGCCCTTGCTGGCTTGCCAAGCAGTGGAGCACTTGGATGCTTGTGATTGAGCATTGTCCTGCATGAAGATCATGGCCTTCTTGAATGCTGAGGATTCTTCCTGTACCACTGTTTGAAGAAAGTATCTTCCAGAAACTGACATTAGTTTTGGACTGAAATTCAACTTCCATTTTCAACCCGAAAAGATCCGACTACCTCATCCTTAATGACAGCAGCCCATACCAGTACCCCTCCTCCACCTGGCTGGCGCCTGAATGAAGTGGTGCCCCGTGTCCGTTATTTATCCAGCCACGGGCCCATTCATCTGGTCCATCAAGAGTCACTCTAAGTTAATTTGTCTATAAAAACAAAATCTGTCTTCAGGTATATCTTTGCCCAATTTATATAGTACATTTCAAACAGAAGATGTACTTCCTGCGCCAGTTTAAGATGCTTAACCTGTCCAAGGAGTTACTGATCCACTTACACAGCCATAATCCAGTTTGTTCTCTGCACGTCCAACACTGTTGGATCTGCCATTAAACTGGAAAGGAACAGTCAGATCTACAGGAAAGATCATACGTGCCAAACAGGCCTCCATCCAGGACTTATACAAAACCAGAGTCTGTAAAAGAGCAGGAAACATCACTGCAGATCCATCACACCCTGGATACAACCTTTTCCAGCCCCTCCCCTCTAGTAGGACTGTATGCCAAAATGAACAGACACAGGAACAGTTTCTATCCAGAGGCCATCACTCTGATGAACAGTCAACTTCAGTCACTTAGTGCCAGGCACAATCCCTGTATAATCACCCAGTAACTCTGACCCTAACATCCACCTGTCTGCTACTTTATTTGTCATCCTGAAATACAGTGTTGTTCATACTCTATATATACTGTATATATCATATCCACCTCCTACCTCATGTACATTACACCTGCATTGATACACTGTTGATTTTGCAGGTTTTCCTACTTACAAAGCATATAGAGGTCTGTAATTTTTTTTAATCATAGGTACACTTCAACTGTGAGAGACAGAATCTAAAAATCCAGAAAATCACATTGTATGATTTTTTAAATAATTAATTGGCATTTTATTGCATGACAAATATTTCATACATCAGAAAAGCAGAATTTAATATTTGGTTCAGAAACCTTTCTTTGCAATTACAGAGATCCTACCTGTCCTGTAGTTCTTGACCAGATTTGCACACACTGCAGCAGGGATTTTGGCCCACTCCTCCATACAGACCTTCTCCAGATCATTCCGGTTTTGGGGCAGTTGCTGGGCAATACGGACTTTCAGCTCCCTCCAAAGATTTTCTATTGGGTTCAGGTCTGTAGACTGGCTAGGGCACTCCAGGACCTTGAGATGCTTCTTACGGAGCCACTCCTTAGTTGCCCTGGCTGTGTGTTTCGGGTCGTTGTCATGATGAAAGACCCAGCCATGACCCATCTTCACGCGTCAATAGTTTAGCTATTTCAAGAGTGTCGCATCAGTCTGAAAAGCATTTTACAATTTTTGACTTTTCAGGGTCAGTTCAATCTTTTTTTTTTTTGCCCATTTTACCTGAGGTCATGAAGCTGCCTAATAATTCTGCACACCTTGATATTAAATGTTATTTACTACACCCTCCCTCATTACACCAATACATTTTAACTGAAAAATATTCAATCCAATGAACATTCTAGTTTATACACTTTGGAGTTTGAAAATGTGCATAGAAATTATGATGAAATCAGAATGCTCACTTGCCTAATAATTGTACATGCAGTGTATATGATATTTTGCCATTAAAACAGTAAGACAATTGGCCTACTGAGTGTTTGGTCGTGTGACTACGCAAAACGTGTTTCAACGTTTATGCAATGGGACAACATATATTTACAGTCTCCTCCAAAAGTATTGGAACAGCAATTCCTTTGTTTTTGTTGGTCATTGAAGACATTTGGGTTGAAGATCAAAAGATTGGTATGAGACAACAGTTCAGAAATTCAGCTTTAATTTCCTGGTATTCACATCTAGATGTGTTAAACAACTTAGGACATATCACCATTTGTATTAGACCACTGCATTTTTATGTGAGCAAAAGTAAAGGAACAAATAATCTTAGTAAATAGCATTTAATATTTTGCGCCATAACCCTTGCTTGCAACAACTGCGTCAAGCCTGCGACCCATCGACATCACCAAACTGTTGCATTCTTCCTTTTCGATGCTATTCCAGACTTTTACAGCAGCTTCTTTCAGTTCTTGTTAGTTCTGGGGTGTTTCTTCCGTCTCCTCTTAAGGAGTTGAAATGCATGCTCTATTGGGTTAATACTAAGGAGCCTGTTCCAGAAGCAGCAATGCACGCCCAAGCCTTGACCATGCTTCACAGATGAGCTTGTATGCTTCGGATCATAAGCAGTTCCTTTCTTTCTCCACACTTTGGCCTTTTCATCACTTTGGTAGAGATTAATCTTTGTCTCATTAGTCCACAAGATTGTGTTCCAGAAGTTTTGCGTCTCATCTCTGTACTTCTTTGCAAATTTCAATCTGGCCTTCCGATTCTTACTGCTGATGAGTCGTTTGCATCTTGTGGTTTGGCCTCTATATTTCTGCTTTCTGAGTATTCTTCGAACAGTGGATTGTGATATCTTCACCCCTGCAATGTGGAGGTCGTTGGTGATGTCACTTACGGTTTTCTCACAATATTTCTGTCATCAACTACTGTTGTTTTCCTTGGCTGACCTGTTCCACGTCTGTAGCTCAGTACACCAGTAGTTTCTTTTTCAGGACATTCCAATTTGTTGTGCTTGCTATGCCCAATGTTTGTCCAATGGCTCTGGTTGGTTTTCCTTATTTTCTCAGCTTGAAAATTGATTGCTTTTCTCCCATAGACAGCTTTCTGGTTTTTCATGTTGGTCTATCCTCTTTAACAAGAAATGCAGTCTTTATAGGTTTCAACCAAGGATGGAAAATTAGACTAGTCATGCAGAGCTATTTAATGTTTGAACAATCAAAAGGCAACACCCGGGAATCTGTAAGTCACATGTGCCAATAGTTTTTCTCACTTGATAAATGGGTGGGTTCAAACAAAGGGTGGTATGTGCTGAGTTGTTTAACACATCTAGATGTTGTTAGAAATCATCCGTTGTATAGTGATAAATAATAACTTGCGTACCCGGTTGTCAAGGGAGAGAGTAATTAAATTGTTTATTGCAGCATATTGATAGTCTATTAGCAGATGATGTTACCGACTCAACTCTTCTTGTCTCTCTACTCACTGTAATGTGGGGTACAAGCTGTTATATACATTGAGGGGCTTGTTTACCTAGCAAAGCCAAGACAGTAACCCCCATGCCAAATGGTCAATGTAAACATTCTTTTATTATCAGAGTGCAACCTATAGGGAGAAACTAAATATAGAGGTTTCTGTAAATCTCATTATGTAGGCACATTCACTTCCAATGAAACGTACATTAATGTTGTAGTTGTTAATGCTCAGATCCCACAATTTGAATACCAGGAAATGAAAGCTGAAATTTTGAACTCTTGTTTTATACTCATCTATTGATCTTAAACCCAAATGTCTTCTGTGAACAAAAAAAACAAAGGAATTTGCCTTAATGTTCCAATACTTGTGGAGGGGACTACATATCTATACACTTTAATGGGCGTTATCAAAATAGGAAAAATGGTTGGAAATAACAAAATTCAACCAAAATATTTAACACAAGCTTGAGTTTTTGTTTTGTCGATCAAACTTGATGCGACAAATAAGCGACTGAAATATGTTCGTCTAATAATAATGTTGCAAAGTTAAGCTACATTACAGTGCATTGCAAAACAATTCTAGCAACTCTACAACTGGGTTTCAACATACTAAACGTAAGAAGAAAACAAGTCTCAGTAAATGATCTGAGCCTATAACTTTCAGCAGAGCATGTCAAACATGTCTTCCCTAGGATATCTGTGTGAATGGGCTAGACATCCTAAGGAAACTGACATAGTTTGCATTGTATTTGTTGAGATGTTTCTAAAATTTGCCTAAAATCCCTTTGGATTCATGATGGACATCATTTGGATTCATAAAATGTATGGAAATAAAACAATGTGGTCCCATTGCATATTAAATGTTGAAACACGTTTGCTTAGTCAGATGATGAAATACTGCGTAATGTCTTAGTGTAAGAGTTAGCAGAGGCTTGCTGCTTTCTTGGCAACATATCATATACATGTGTGCTCATGTTTGCATACCCTGGCAGGAATTGTGATCAGTCATGGCATTGATATGATATGACTGATCATGCAAAAAAACTGTTATTTAAGGATAGTGATCTTATGAAGCCATTTATTTTCACAGTTCTTTGGCTCCTTTTTAAAATCATAATGGTAACAGAAATCACCCAAATGACCCTTAGCAAAATTTACATTTACACCTGTAGCTTTTTAAATTAAATTAGTGTCTGCGTACAGTTAATGCATTTGTTAGCTCTCATGTGGATGCACTGAGCAGGCTAGATACTGAGCAATGGGGAGCAGAAAAGAACTGTCAAAAGACTGTGTAACAAGGTAATGGAACTTAATAATGAGGGTAAAGGATATAAAAAGATATCCAAAGCCTTGCGAATGCCAGTCAGCACTGGTCAGTCACTTATTAAGAAGTGGAAAATTCAGGGATGTCTTGATATAAAGCCAAGGACAGGTAGACCAAGAAAGATTTCAGTCAAAACTGCCAGTAGAATTGCTCAGGAAACAAAATAAAACCACAGGTTACTGGAAAATGACTGTGTTTTTTCAAGGAGCACAATACATAGATTTTTGTATTGTGCTCCTTGAAGTTGCTATAAAGAAGCCTTAACTGCAGCAATGCCACAAAATGCCTGGTTACAATATGCCCGACAATACCTTGACATGCCTCACAGCTTCTGGCACACTGATATTTGGAGCGATGAGACCAAAATAGAGCTCTATGGTCACAACCAAATGTGCTATGTTTGGAGAGTGGTCAAAAAGGCCTACAGTAACGAGAATACCATCCCTAATGTGAAGCACGGTGGTGACTCACTGATATTTTGGAGGGGGGTAAGTTCTAAAGGCATGGGGAATCTTGTGAAAATTCATGACAAGATAAATGCTGCATGTTTTCAGAAAGTACAGGCAGACAATTGGCATTCTTCTTCACGAAAGCTGTGCATGGGATGCACTTGGACTTTCCAGCACAACAATGACCATAAGCAGAAGTCCAAGTTTACCATCTTTTTTTATCTTTGTTGCCATGTTTTGTTTAATTATTGTGCCATTCTGTTATGACCTACAGTGGAATGTGAATCCCATAAGACATAAAACACGTGTTTTGCCAGCTCGCTCATTTTTTCTTTAAAATGGCACATATGTTGCCAATTTTCCAAGTGTAGGCAGATTTTGAACAGTAGATCACACAATATTAGGCTGTATAATATGCTTTTATCTTGTTTATTTGGCATATTTCCCACTGGCCATTTTTGCTGTTGATATTTTCAACTGCAAAATAACTACATGTGATACTGCCTGCATTTGCTCACTTAACGTAAACCCTGACATGCTCGCACGCACGCACGCACACACACACACACACACAAACTAATCAATATTTGTAAATTGTTGCACCATCTGGTGGCCATTTATATGTACCACCTGGTGACAGAGAAAGAGGATTACCGCTTTCATTTTTTAAATAAAAATGGCGTATAGCATCTCTGGCAGAGATTTGGATGAAATTGCTTAACATATTGAGGAGCATTCCTAAAGTGAGCTTTCTGTAAGTTAATCGAGTGCTGCAATTCTTTTTGGCACCTCTGGTTCGAATTGACCCCTTTCGGCCCTTCTAGTGTGAAATTCTCAGAAGAATTTCACACTAGAAGGGTTGTAGTTGTAGTGTGCTATGCCACCATTGATAAGCTTACTACATTCATATGTATCTATAATATTCAATGCATCTACCAATTGCTTCTTAATGCATCTACCAATGCATCTACCAATTTATACTTAAGTATATCACTGCTGGACTGTTTCTGATTAGTTTACAGTACTCTTAATTTTTATTTATTTTTTAACTGCTGCTGTTGTATAGTGTTATGTATACTTTTGCTTTTTTTTGTCTGGCACCTGACACTACGTACATGTAAATGTTAGGTGCCTTGTCACAAACATTTCGTTGTGCAGGATGACTGTGCATTTGACAAATAAACCTTGAAACTGTCAAGCAATGTGGGAGGCAATGTTTTGGTCTGGAAGTGCTTTGGTGGTACAGGATAAAATGTATCTTGAAGAAGACTATCACACCATTTTGCAATGCCATGCCATCCCCCGTTGAAGGTGTTTGATTGGAGCCAATTCCTTCCTGCACCTGGACAATGACCCTGTGCAAAACTCCAAAATATGCAATAACAATTTAGGGATGAAGCAGTCGGCTGGCATTCTTTCTATAATGGAATGGCTCGCATGGTCACCGGATCTCAATCCTGAAGAGGTGTTGTGTGAGCAGCTTGACCGTATGGTATGTAAGTAGTGCCAGTAGATCAAGCCAATCCAACATGTGGGAGGTGCTTCAGGAAACATGGGGAGGAATTTCTTTAGATTACCTCAACAATTTGACAACTAGAATGCCAAAGGCTGTAATTACTCCAAAAGGAGGATTCATTGAAGAAAGCAAAGTTTGAAGAACACAATTATTATTTCAATTGAAAATCATTATTTCTAACATTGTCAGTGACTATATTTCATGTTCATTTTACTTACTATTTCATATTCAAACTCATTTCATTAATGGTTTCCTGGAAAAGAGGAAATTTCTAAGTGACCCCAAACTTTTGAACACTGTGTATATATGTGTTGAAAATTACAATCTTTATATAGTAATCTCTTTTTGGCCGGGGCAATATATGGGAAAGATTCCACTGTTTTAGATATTACTCTAGACAAATGGCCTCTTTTCATCTCCCTGGGTTTGCAGACCTCAGGTGGTGGATGCTGTGACCTCATCTCAGACTCCAGCCTCCCTAGACGCCATGCTGCAGTTCCTCAACTTCGCTGACCCCAAAGGCCTAGTTCTACAGGAGAGGTTCCTGTACGCCTGTGGCTTTGCTTCACACCCCAACGAGAGGATGCTCCAGGCTCTGCTGGTGAGTAGCAATGTCTTCTTGTTGACAATCTTTGGGTGCTTTAAAGCTAGGACAACAGAGTTCCTGCCCATTTTCAGAATAATATGTAACACTTCCTTTTCAAATAATATGTAACATAAAACCCCCAGCCCCCCTCAACACATACAACCCATCACTCACACCTCCCCCAGCTGTTCTCTCTGGAATTAATGCTTGCTTTCTATTTTGATCCTTTTTTGCACTTACTTTACAGATAGCTACTTCATTGAGAAGGATGTACTTAATTATACTGGGTTGTGGGGTTGTTCCACCTAGTTCTTTTAAAATGTACTGTATACACTAACTGTATGATGCTCTGGGTAAGACCATCTGCAAATGACTGAAATGTGAAATATGAAAATTATTATTGTGATACTTCTCCACTGCAACAAGTTTTCAATTCACGAGACGGTTATATTGTTCTGACAGATGGTGCATCAATTAAACACTCCACAAACCTGTAAAATGGCTATCAGGAGTCTGTTTCCTTGTTTTTTTGAATCCCGGAACCTCACAAAGCGCAATGCAAATTTGATCAGTACACTCAGGGGTTGGTGGGACAGTTGTCAAATAGGATTGCCCGGTCTAATTATGCTCAACTGACTTCTGTCGCAGGTAGGCTTAGGCATTTCAAATGAGCCCTGGAAATGAACTCCACTCTCAACATGTATGCTGTTAAGTACTTTCTGTTCGAGCTAGCCATGTGTTAAAGAACAAAATGGCTTGTGAACTGGAGAACACATCACACCATCTGACTGTCCTGAACTTGCTGGGTAGTTGTTGCTATGAAGCAAGCTTGTAATGGTAATTTGGACGTTATGACATTGTCTGGGGACAAAATGAATGGCATGCTACATAATGATAATGACACCAGTAATTATTTTTTTAGAACATTTCAAAAGGGAAGATTGGCAGTAATGACATCAAAGAATCATTGGTGATCATAATGGGTGCCCTTGTGAACAAGCTTTGCCAGAAAGGAGGCTGTGACTTACCGGTGAGTAGTATTATTAAATATGTGCATGCTTCAGTTGACATGAAAGGGTTTTTACAAAGCATATTTCTAACCAGTTGAATTACTTTCTACCTTAAGGAAAGAAAGTAATTTAACTATATTAGAACAAGCCAAACTCTACTGAAATGTTTGGCATGATTAGTAGTAAACAATACTAAGTTTCATGTAAATAATTTACTTAAACATGCTCTGAAATTGACCTCCACATTGGAGGCATCCACCATTATAATGCAGTGAAATGGGTGGAATTTCCTGCTTCTTTCGAGGCTAATCCATCTAAAGGTTGGTCACGTGATCACAACTCCAATCTGGTCATCAGGAGGCATCAGCCAAACAAATGTTACATTGGATAGATGGATACATTTCAGGCTGGGTGGTTTGTAAATGCACTTTGTGACAACTCTTAATGTAAAAGGGCTTCGTAAAATACATTTTATTTATTGATTGATACAGATTAGACATCTTTCCATTGACTGAGAACTGCTACTGGTACACACAAATGACACAGTTGTGCTTGTTTTTGTGCCATGTCCAAACCAGACTGTGGTTGAGGTGAAGAGGAAGATTTTGGAAGGTCCTGACAGTACCCCAGTGGAGTCAGACGTTCAGATGTACCTCTTAGCGCTGAAGAACTCCCTGCTACCAGAAGCCATTCCCTTGTTTGCAAAATATGCTGAGTCTGAGATCGGGGCATACAGCACTATCTCCCTCACCGCCTTGCAGAGATACAATATTACTCTCATCACAGATGAGGTAAGATTGTTGACATTTGCAAGACCCTGCAGCATGATCTCAAGATATGCAATGTCTTGGAAACTGATATTTGTTTTCGCGCCTCACTTCATGTCAGGTTAAGAGAACAGTGAATCGGGTGTACCACCAGAATCGTAGGGTCTATGAGAAGAATGTGAGGGCGGCAGCAGCAGATGTTGTCCTGAGCAGCAACCCCTCGTACATGGAGGTGAAAAACGTGCTCCTATCCATAGGAAACCTCCCCAAAGAACTGAACAAGTACATGGTCTCCAAAGTCAAGGACATCCTGCACTTCGAGATGCCTGCCAGGTGTGTGAAGGGATTTATGTTTAATTAAATATATATTATATGTAATATTTATTCATTTATTTTCTTTTAACCATATAATAAGAAAATGATTTGATCTGTATACATTTATTTTACAGGAATGATAAATAAAAAGTTGTTTAAAACTATTTAAAATGCCTACAATGCTTCTCCACCTTATTGCAAGCATTACTTATTAATTGCACTACCACTTTTTTGGGAAATAGAAGCATCTTCCATTTTTCGTTTCAAATGTGCAACAATATCGGGAAGGTTATAGCCACAGCTTTTTTAGTTTAGTTTTTAACATACTACAAACACATTTTTCTTCCCAGCAAAATTCTACGACAAGCCATGAAGGACATGGTCTCTCACAATTATGACCGTTTCTCCAAGGTTGGGTCATCCTCTGCTTACTCTGGCTTCATGACACGTAAGTTCAGTGTAATAAATGAAAAGCAACTTTTTACGTAACTTTTGCAAAATATTTGTCACAGTTATACAACCCTGTTTCCAAAAAAGTTGGGACACTGTAAAAAAGAAAATTGAAATGCAATGATGTGCAAATAATTTAAACCCAATTTTCAATAGATAATATTACAAAGACAACATATCAAACTTTGAAACTGAATTTTTTTTTCTGTTTCTTGAAAAATACACTTAACAAAATTATAAACGCAATACTTATGTTTTTGCCCCCATTCATCATGAGCTTTACTCAAAGATCTAAGACTATCTATGTACACAAAAGGCCTATTTCTCTTAAATATTGTTCACAAACCTGTCTAAATCTGTGCACTTCTCCTTTGCCAATATAATCCATCCACCTCACAGGTGTGGCTAATCAAGATTCTGATCAGACTGCATGAGTATTGCACAGGTGTGCCTTAGGCTGGCCATAATAAAAGGCCACTCGAAAATGTGCAGTTTCACTGTAATGGGGGAGTTCGGGTGGGTCTGAAAATCAGTCAGTATCTGGTGTGACCACCATTTGCCTCACGCAGTGCAACACATCTCCTTCGCATAGAGTTGATCAAGTTGTTGATTGTGGCCAGTGGAATGATGATCCACACCTCTTCAATGGCTTTGCGAAGTTGCTGGATATTGGCAGGACCTGGAACACTCTGTCGTATACGCAGATCCAGAGTATACCCAAACATGCTCAATGGGTGGCATTTCCGGTGTGCATGCCAAGAACTGGGATGTTGTCAGCTTTCAAGAATTGTGTACAGATCCTCGCAACATGGGGCCATGCATTATCATGCTGCAACATGAGGCGATGGTCCTGGAACGATGGCACAAAATGGGCCTCAGGATCTTGTCACGGTTTCACTGTCCATTCAAAATGCCATCAATAAAATGCACCTGTGTTCATTGTCCATAACACACACCTGCCCATACCATAACCCCACCGCCACCTTGGGCCACTCGATCCACAACGTTGAGCAAACTGCTCACCCACAAGACACCATACACACGGTCTGCCATCTGCCCTGTACAGTGAAAACCAAGATTCATCCATGAAGAGAACACCTATCCAAAGTGCCAGACGCCATCGATTGTGAGCATTTGCCCACTCAAGTCGGTTATGTTAAATTGCAAGGAGTTTGGGGATCTCGTCTTCTACATTACATAATATTATTCAAAGATTCAGAGAATGCGGAGAAATCTATGTATGCAAGGGACATGGCAGAAAACCAATATTGGATGGCCATGATCTTCGGGCCTTCAGGTGGCATTGTATAAAAACAGACAGAAATCTGTTGTGAACACTCCCAAAAAACATTGTCCTTGAACAAAATGTTGCTGCATCCAGAACACTACCATGAAAGAAGCAACATACTTTAACAAGATCCAGAAATGCTGCCGCCTCCTCTGGGGCCGGGCTCCTCTGGGGCCGGGCTGAGGCAAAATGGAAAACTGTTCCACTGTGGTCTAACAAATCATTATTTTTGGGGGGGAATCCTGTTATACCGTGTCTTCCCAGCTAAAGAGTAGAGAGACTTTCTGACATGTTTTCAGCACCTAGTTCAAAAGCCAGCATCCATGATGGTATGGGGATGCATTAGAGCACATGGTCATGGGTTATTTGCACATTTGTGAAGGAACCATTAATGCTGGACAATATATACAGGTTTCGGAGCAACATATCCTTCCATCCAAACCTCTTTTTCAGGGAAGGCCTTGCTTATTTCATCATGGCAATGCCAAACCACATATTACAACTGTATAACTCTGTAGTAAAAGTGTCCAGGTGCTAAACTGGTCTGCCAAAGGAGACCCCCAACTGTTGAGGAGCTGAACTGTTGAGGAGCTGAAATCTTATATCAAGCAAGAATGGGAAAATGCTTGCATAGTATTCCTAAAAGAACTGGTGATGCAACACTGGTGAACATGCCCTTCTCCCAACTTTTTTGAAAGGTTGCCGGCATCCCGTTCAAATTGGGCATGCATTTTTCCCAGAACAATAATAATTATGTTTCTACATTTGTCTTTGTACTATTTTCATTTAAATATAGGGATAAATGATTTGCTCATCATTGCATTCTGTTTTATTGACATGTTACTCACCCCCAAAAAATGGGGTTGTATGATATAATCAAAATTACCTTTGGATTATCATAACCAATATATTGCCTTTATAGTTGTTATTTTACGATTGTCATGAGGCAGGGTCACAGACACTTATATAATTGTGTTTATTACTAAAACAATTTCCTTCAGATACCACTGATGCCACTACCATCTATAGTCTGGACATTCTGTACTCCGGTTCAGGGGTTCTCAGGAGGAGCAACATGAACATCTACGGAGCCAGTAATGGTGCCCTGCTTCATGGACTCCAGGTAAAATGAATGAATTTTTATATTGATCATGAAGATATTATTATTTTATTATGATATGTGATTATTTCATTATCACTCATTTCATTATGTAATCATTATATTCCAAGGAATTCATCAAACATTATTATCCAAGGCGATTTTGTCTTCCAGTGTATTTCCTGTATTATTTTGATTTGATTTAGAGTCCTGTAAAAAAGTTCTTAAAATTTGTGAGGGAAATGCTGACTAGACAGTTCTCTCACTAATGATTAAATCTACTCCCACTTGGGAAGACTGACTTACCAACAGTGCCACCTTGTTGGTAGTTTGTATCTGTCTGCCATTTGATCCCATACTTTCCAGGTGGCGATTGAGGCCCAAGGAATGGAGTCCCTGATTGCGGCCAAACCAGATGAAGGAGAGGAGGACCTGGAGTCCTTCGCAGGAATGTCAGCCTTGCTCTTTGACGTCCAGCTTCGACCTGTGACCTTCTTTAAGGGCTATAGTGACCTTATGTCCAAGATGTTCTCCATGTCTGGCGAGCCCATGAATGTGGTGAAGGGCCTCATACTGCTCACTGACCACTCCCAGGTTGGAATCACTCAACCAAAGTATATTTCTTGTAGACTAGGATGGCAAAGGTCTAGTGGTCTAAATCTGTGTCAAGTGCGCATTTCCTAGTACATTATGGGGTTGAATCTGTTCCACTACTATTTCAACACAATCTAGTGAACTAAAATACAAAAAATGCATACGTGTGTATGCATAACTTTATTTTAGTTTTTTACATTTGTTGAATCACAACACACAGGTTAACTTTGAGTTTGTTCAACTTATTCATTGTTGTAATATTAAGTAATTGATACCGCAGATGTTTTGGAATAATAACTTCATATTGATCCATTTGAAGCATGTTGTGTTTGTATACACCTAGGTTATGTTTTTGTCCGTGGCAACCTCTGACACTAGCAGCAACTATGTTTCCCTTTATACTCCTGTTTTCTCATACTCTCTTCTCCATCCTCCCAGGTCATCCAGCTTCAGTCTGGCATTAAGGCCAACGCCGAGTTTCAGGGGGGTTTGGCCATCGACATCTCAGGAGGCATGGAGGTTAGCCTGTGGTACAGAGAGTCCAAAACCAGTGTCAACAACAGGTTGGGAAACCAAGCTTTGACTATGACAGGCAGTTTGCAAATGTTCTTAATTTGAGAATTCATCTACTGATGTATCGCTCTATCTAGGAATTCATCTACTGATGTATCGATCTATCTAGGTATAGCTATCTCCTGTAGCAGAGGATGTTAAGTGATGCTACTGCTCAAACAACTAAGATCAATCTGGCTAATCCAATGGCTACCTGCTAGAAATTTATTCAGCTATCAAAATCATTGCGGCACTCCTGGCTCGTCGTTTTTTTTGTGAAGCTGAGTAAAGATAAATTGATTGAGGCTCTATACCAAACATGTCAACACAAGGAAGATAAATTCCTTTGGGTGGAGAAATCAATTAACAGATTTTAAGAGGATTGCAAAATTTGGGTAACCGCCCCTTCAAACTGATTTACCAAACATTTACAAACTCAGTTGGCTAATAGATGTTTTTGACAGTGGTGAGGCCTGGACATGATCTAAATCTGACGATTTATATTTTATCCACTGATTCCTTGCAAGTGTCGGCAAAGCCTATTTACATCTATTTCTAATTGGAAGAGATATGTGGTCATGACATCACACAGTCTTGTCTGTTTGAGAGTAGCTACAAATTGGTAATTGCTGTCAGTATAAATACTCATATTTTCAACTAAAGAACATAATTTGCTTATTGTAGAAATATGGAGACATCTAGTGAGGGAATGGAGATGGGATCTTTGGACTGTTGATTTGTGCTTTTCAATCCTGAAAGGCTTTTAAAGTATCATGGTTCATATTAATATAATAGGGCTGTACAATATAGGCAAATAATTATATCACAATTTTCACACACAAAAATAGAATGTGTTTTTAGTCCAAAACAACCCTCAAACCACATCAAGTTTATGCGATTGGAGAAAATGAAAGAACATGTCAACTAAAACAGTGTGTGCTTGCAGATTTTGTTAAATATGTAATCAGTGGATTCATTGTCTTTACAAGTAGGCATAGGCTCCTTTGCTGTTAACATTTAATCAATAAAGTTATTGAGAAAGTATTCAGCATTAGCAGAACATCATTTTAATGATCATTAATGGCAATAGAAAGATTAAGCAAAAGTGTACGCAGAGCCATTTCAGCAGAAAGTAGAATAGTACAAATAATGTTTGTTAATGTCATATCCTGTGGTTTCATTGGTTTTATTTGATTTTCTGACCAAGATTTTGAAATATTATTGGAATAGTTTTGTTTGTGTTGCAGACAATATAGAGCCCCTTTGGACATAGGCAAATGTCTTTCTCCGAACGCAGCATAGCACAACAAGCTTAGTCTTGATAACCTATACCTGTTATTATAACTGAATAATAATAATAATAATAAAATATTATAATTATTGTTTTATTGCTCATAGATCGGCACTATTTTTGGTGTGCTACATTACAAGTTTTCTGGTATGATAGGTTTCTGAATGCCAGCTCATCCTGAAATAAACACCTGTAGATCTGAGTTGATTAAATAGGTATGTATAAAATGTATGTAATACATAAACCTTGCTCTCTGATGCCATTTTATTTACATATATCCAACATTTTCAGATCTAGGGTTCAGGGTCACAGCGATAAATGTTTCACAATTTTCAAAGACTGAATGAAATTGTATTGTTCAGAACAATCTAATAAAAAAGGCAAATTAGCATTAGTCGGAAAAGTCTTATTTGGCCAAATAAGTTACTTGTTTGGCTAAATCTTGGTAGCGTTAGGATGCTGAAAATAACAGTTGAAATAATAGTTGAAGAATAATGAAATTTGCTGAATTTATTTACAACCTTAACTGGGATCATTGATCCCAATAGACATTTGGTCATAGCTTGGTCTTTGTTTTGCAAATATATTTTGGGTGTTATTCTGTGTTGCCTTCATGAGGGAGAATGACAGTGGCAGGTGTATGGATCAGGGGCAGTTCTACTATATCTCCTCTCCTCTGATAATAGACCTCCCGGCTATCTATAGGAGCAGAACAAACTCAAAGGGCATGTTTGTCAAGGCATTCATCCGCAGGCTGACAGGTTTATCCAATGGCTTGACACAGGCCATTTTGATATAATATTTCAAGTGCAGTTCCGACAGTTGCAGTTCCATATTGAAATACATTTTCATTATCTACCACCAGTCTATTCATTTTATGTTGACAAAAAAAGCACTGTTGATCAGAGAACAGAGCTTCAGAATGCTGTTTGTAGGAATTGGTATTTGATAAATGATACTCATCCACCCATGAGTTATGCTTTTCTCATCTCATCAATTTTCTATTTGCAGGGGTGCCATGGTGGTGACGGGGAATGTGACTGTGGACATGGACTTTATACGCACTGGGATGGAGGTAAGCTTTGAGATGGAGGCTTCTCTAGACTTTATCACCACGGTACAGTTCTCGGAGTACCCCTTCCTGGTGTGCATGCAGATGGATAAGGTCACCTTCCCTTTCAGGTAAGCCAAGGTTGCAGGAAGTTTTGCACACGATTGAACACAATCTTAAAATTGATATTACCAATTAAATGTAATTCTGTGTATATTCGACTCATCTCATTAACGCAGTCACATAGTTCATGATTTGCTCTTGTTCTTACTTGCAGTGAGTACTTAACAAAATACGAGAGCCTGCCTTCAGGGAAGAACTATTTATCACACAAGGGCTACAAGCAGCTGGTGCCTGGCTCAGAGTTCCCTCTCCACCAGGAGAACTCTGACATGTGTAAGAGGGTGTTTGATACAGACGCATAGTCTTCTCCAGGTCAATCTCTTAGTACAAAGATGGAAGATCCAAGATGGAGTCCCTACTGCAGTGCTATGGGCCAATAACCCTATATCATTGTCACTGTGTAAACAGTGTGACATGGCTAAACGGTCGCTGGCTAGTGAAGTTAATAGATTCTTAATATGGCAAACATCAACTGTTGTTGTGCTGTTTTTATGTTTATCTAGTTATCTGAGTGCCTAGTTAACTGAAAAATTGCTCACTTTTTAGATGACTTCCTAGCAGTTTACTACTATTCACCCAATTTTTGTCCCAGAACACAGAGCAATATTTGCATTTTGACAGTCGGTCCTTCGCTTGGAGCGTTATTTATTGTATTTTTTTTTATGATGTCCAGAGAAACCAGTTTCACACCATAGCAAATAAGTTAAATTAAGCATATGTTTTTGTAAAAACAACATATAGTGTTTACATTCTTAGTTTAAGACACTAATTCAATAATGTTTTATTTCAGATCATTATTTTTGCTTTGCCTTTTGATTATTGTTTGCATATTTAAAGTATATTGGTGTATTATGCAGTATGTAGTATGCACTTAATAATAAAATGTGATACCAACAGAATATTCATCATCATGTTAATATGGTATACAGCTCCAGAAAAAGGTTTGACCACTGCACAGAAGGGTTAATATCAAGAGACCACTGCAAATTGAATGCTTCTGTTCCTCACTCAAAACTTTCCTTTTCAACTTTTTTGGAAAGGAAAGAAAATGGTACAGTTGTCCGGAGTTGCAGAGCTGTATATCATCATATGGGCAATATGATGTTATGGTTGAATCTGCATGGTGCTCATTTACATAAATTCTCATATTACTCTATTTATAGTTGGTCTTCAGACAGTTGGTAAACCACAATACATTGCTGTGCCAAAACCTTAATTGAATCAATGCACAATTACAGTATGTAACCAGTATTTGATTTACACTGTAGAATGCTTGAATGAGCTGTTATGTGGCCAAATAATGCAGGGTAATTTTTTTATTAATTCCTATGATTTGTACTCTATGCTAAACATGAATGTATATCAACATATTTTTTCTTTTGTGGAGTTGCCTATTTGAATAAATGCATACATTATCCCCTAGACATTTGAAAATTTGTACCCACATAATTATTTTTTCTTTAGAGATTTTTTGTACATAGTAATACTGATTTGACCACTACTGTCTTTTGTTTCGATTGTTAGTACTTGACCAACAAGTTTTTTTGCACCAATTGTTATTTTGCTAATTACATCAGATCATTTCACATCACATCATTTTCAAAGATCATCTCATTGTTTAAAAGACCGGTTGATGAAAACATTTTTGAATTGGGTTGCCTGTGTGAACACTAATACTGCTTCCATTGGCTTGCAGGTGTATCAACAATTGTCACAGCTTGCACTGCTTTTTGCATTGCTTTTTTAGCATTGCTTTACACTATGTGTAAGAATATTTTTCAATAAACATATGGAAACCAGCATGTAATATGTTTAACATGACCTTACCTATACTACTGACCTGGACATGGCTGTTTTTGATTAACCCAAGAATGCTATCATACCTGCCATGATGAGATATTATTAGAGGTTCTGTGTGTGCGTTGTTTTGGTTTTACCGTGTGGGCATTCAAGGGATATTTAGTCATGTAATATTCTGCACACATGTAAACATATCTATTAATGTTGCATATTAATTAGGTATAGCAAAAACAAATTGTGTGAAACCAGAGAAGTGGGCGAGCAATCTAGTGGAAAGCATTGATTGGAAATAAGAAATTTGCCCCATCCCCTTACACAGTCGCCTATCCTGTTGCTCTGAGGTATACAGTACAGTTCAATAAGCAACATGAAAATTGATTAATCTCACCTTATTGGCTGGGTGCAAATGTCCCACATATAACGTCACCTTCCCAGGTCTCTGAGATCTACAGGAGTGACTCGACTGGGGCTAGAGTTCAATTTGGAATTCAGCATTACGCGAGTGAGGGAGAAGGAACGGAGTGAATAGTGCGGGTACTGACCGAGGTGAGGCAATAAATTGTGGCTGGTCTCGTGTCACGGTTGTGACATCAGAGCTCCCTGATGGCATCCAAACACAACAACTGGGACTTAATGGAGATTCTTTAGGAAGTGCAGAGAGCAGCTGGGAGTGAGGTACTTTCTGTCAGTCTTGCTGCCTCTATAGCAACCATGTCAACACACCAGCAAACTGTCAGGTTGAATTTAAGCCTGAGCCAGATAAAGTTTCAGGTCTATTAGAAATCTAAACATGCACCCCTTCAGTCGATGCCAAAACTTTAAGGTGTCTCAGAGTAAATCAATATTATACTTTGCCCTCTTATAATGGATATACAGGTCTGAAAATAACTGGACACTGACACAAGTTTTGTTATATTGGCTGTTTACCAAGATATATTCAAGTTACAGTAAAATAGTGGATATGGGCTTAAAGTGCAGTCTCTCAGCTTAAATTTTAGGGTACTCACATGCAAATCGAAGGAAGGGTTAGGAATCACAGCTCTTTAATATGTAGCCAACTCTTTTCAAGGGATCAACAGTCATTGGACAATTGACTCAAAAGCTGTTTCATGAACTGGTGTGGGCTATTTCTTCATTTCTTCTTCATCAATTAAGCAGGTGAAAGGTCTGGAGTTGATTCCAGGTGTTGCATTTGCATTTGGAAGCTGTTGATGTGAACCCACAACATGTAATCGAGGGAGCTCTCAATGCAAATGAAAAATGCCATCCATAGGCTGCAAAAAAAAATTCCATCAGAGAGTTAGCCGCAACATTAGGAGTGGCCAAATCAACAGTTTGGTACATTCTGAGAAAAAAGAATGCGCTGGTGCGCTCTGACACAAAAGTCCTGGATGTCCACAGAAGACAACAGTGTTGGATGATCGTAGGATCCTTTCCATGGTTAAGAAAAACCATTCACAACATCCAGCCAAGCGAAGAACACTCTCCAGGAGGTAGGCATATTATTATCCAAGTATACCATAAAGAGAATACTTCACAAGAGCAAATACAATGGGTTAACCACAAGGTGTAAACAATTAATTAGCCTAAAAATAGATGCAAAAGACAGTCCTGTTCTGGAACAGCATTATTTAGACAGATAAGCCTGTGCAAGAATGATGGGAAGGAAAATGTATGGAGAATGCTTGGAACGGCTCAGGATGCAAATCATAACAGATCATCTGTAATACTCGGTAGAGGCAGTATAATGGCATGGGCATGCATGGCTTTCAATAGAACCAGGTAACTAGTGTGGATCAAGCTGAAAAATACACAGACAAACAACAACTGAAGACAGCTGCAGTTAAAGGCCTGGCAAAGCATCACATAGAAGGAAACCCAGCGTTAGGTGATGTCTTTACATTCCAGACTTCAAGCAGTCATGGCTGCAAAGGATTCTTGACAAACTACTAAAAATTAACATTATTCTTCTGGTTGTGTTAATTTGTCCAATTACATATGAGCCTCTTATATAAGGGGACTGGGTTTGAAAATTGTTGAAATTCCTAAACATTTTATAAGATATTTTTGTTCAACCCATTGAATAAATGCTGAAAGTCTGCATTACAATTGTCTCATGGTTGTTTAATTTCAAAGCAATTGTGGGGGGGAACAAAATTATCAACGCAAAACTCAAAGATCTAAGACACAAAATCTATGTACACAAAAGGCTTATTTCTCTTAAATATTGTCTGTGTAAATCTGTGTTAGTGAGCACTTCTCCTTTGCCGAGATAATCCATCCACCTCACAGGTATGGCATACCAAGATGCTGATCAGACTGCATGAGTATTGCACAGGTGTGCCTTAGGCTGGTCACAATAAAAGGCAATATTTGAGAGGAATAGGCCTTTAGTTTACATAGAGGAAGTCTTAGATTTTTGAGTTCAGCTCATGATGAATGGGGCAAAAACAAAAATGTTGCGTTGATTATTTTGTTCAGTGTATTTCCAGACTAACTGTATGTTATATGACACATTTTACATGTATATTTATTTCATATCTACCCCAAATGTTTTTTTTATCCCATTATGGGTTTGATCATTATCAATATAAAAGTAACGCAGTAAAGAAAATGAACATGTGGAAAACCTTGAAAACCCTTATACAAAATGGGCAAGGTTCAATTTGATTTATTTAAAACACTTTGGGGTCTTAAGTATGATCTTTTCCCTTCATTAAACAGTGGGGCAAAAAAGTATTTAGTCAGCCACCAGTTGTGCAAGTTCTCTCACTTTAAAAGATGAGAGGCCTGTCATTTTCATCATAGGTACACTTCAACTATGAGAGACAAAATTAGAAAAGAAAATCCAGAGAATCACATTGTAGGATTCTTTATGAATTTATTGGTAAATTCCTTGGTGAAATAAGTATTTGGTCACCTACAAACAAGCACGATTTCTGGCTCTAACAGACCTGTAACTTCTTTAAGAGACTCCTCTGTCCTCCACTTGTTACCTGTATTAATGGCACCTGTTTGAACTTGCTATCAGTATAAAAGACACCTGTCCACGACCTCAAACAGTCACACTCCAAACTCCACTAGAGTTTGAGCTGTCAAAGGACACCAGAAACAAAATTGTAGACCTGCACCAGGCTGGGAAGACTGAATCTGCAATAGGTAAGCAGCTTGGTGTGAAGAAATCAACTGTGGGAGCAATTATAAGTAAATGGAAGACATACAAGACCACTGATAATCTCCCTCGATCCGGGGCTCCACGCAAGATCTCACCCCGTGGGGTGGTCCAAATGATCACAAGAACGGTGAGCAAAAATCCCAGAACCACAAAGTGGGACCTAGTGAATGACCTGCAGAGAGCTGGGACCAAAGTAACAAAGGCTACCATCAGTAACACACTACCCCGCCAGGGACTCAAATCCTGCAGTGCCAGACGTGTCCCCCTGCTTAAGCCAGTACATGTCCAGGCTCGTCTGAGGTTTGTTAGAGAGCATTTGGATGATCCAGAAGAGGATTGGGAGAATGTCGTATGGTCAGATGAAACCAAAATAGAACTTTTTGGTAAAAACTCAATTCGTCGTGTTTGGAGGAGAAGTTGCATCCGAAGAACACCATGCCTACTGTGAAGCATGGGGGCGAAAACATCATGCTTTGGGGCTGCAAAGGGACCAGGACGACTGATCCGTGTAGAGGAAAGAATGAATGGGGCCATGTATCGCGAGATTTTGATTGGAAACATTCCATCAGCAAGGGCATTGAAGATGAAATGTGACTGGGTCTTTCAGCATGACAATGATCCCAAACACACCGCCCAGGCAACGAAGGAGTGGCTTCGTAAGAAGCATTTCAAGGTCCTGGAGTGGCCTAGCCAGTCACCAGATCTCAACTCCTTAGAAAATGTTTGGAGGGATTTGAAAGTCCGTGTTGCCCAGCGACAACCCCAAAACATCACTGCTCTAGAGGACATCTCCATTGAGGAATGGGCCAAAATACCAGCACCAGTGTGTGAAAACCTTGTGACGACTTACAGAAAATGTTTGACCTCTGTAATTGCCAACAAAGGGTATATAAGAAAGTATTGAGATTAACTTTTGTTATTGACCAAATACTTATTTTCCACCATAATTTACCAATAAAATCATAAAAAATCTTACAATGTGATTTTCTGGATTTCTTCTTCTCATTTTGTCTCTAATAGTGTGCATATGATGAAAATTACAGGCCTCTATCATCTTTTTAAGTGGGAGAACTTGCACAATTGGTGGCTGACTAAATACTTTTTTGCCCCACTGTACTTCTCATTTGTAATCACTGTCACCTTGCAAGTGCAAACATGGCACTGCTTTAAACAACACACTTTTTGTTGACCCAGTCATGGGTTCTGTCTTTGGCCGCCATCTTAGGTCTGTAAACACAATACGAGAACAAACATAAAAAATATTTTTATGACTGTCTTGCAAACTCTAAGGCCATGGTGGCCACTCAATCATAGACAGCACCCTACTTTCTAATGCTTTCATTCACCTACATCTTTCTTCCAATCTCAACATTACTTCCTTATCCATACTTTGTTTTCAATCTTTTTCAAAAAATTTGGCATCTCATTCTGCTTATGGACTCCTTACAGGATAAAGACACAAGTGTGCCATTTTGTATTTGGGTAAACTGTCACTTTATCAGCATTACACATTTCATTACTTTAGTTCAGTTCTGCTTTAGTTAGAGCACATAACTTCATAAATGATAATACACATATTTAAGTATCGTAGTGTCAATAACTCTGCACATTTTTGTAAGCATCGAAGGGGACTCAATTCTAGTATTCAACAATTCATTCAAATTATGTGTAGTGTATTCCCCTTTGAAAGACCATCATTAACAAAATTTGAACCACATTAGTATGCTATCTGTTATTGATGAGCAAAATACACATTTATCTAGCCTGCCAAGTACCAACTACATATATAACAGGAAATGCACTAGTTTACAAACCACAATATAATACTCTTTTTACAAAACCAACAACACATAACAAGTATAATGTAAAATAATATTACAATGTGAAATTGCAATTGAGAAGTTATGACTTGATATTTTGATACATAGTTGAAGTTTGAAAAAAAATTATAATATAGGTGAAATAAGACAACTTAATTCAACCACTTTTTAACAAATGAAAAGTTTAGAATATTTATATACATGTAGATTCATGGCACAATGCTGTGACAATACTTTATTCTACAGTGCTCTAAATTGATCTGAATCAATTAACAGGGTAGTTTCTATACAGTGTGTTGTCATATAAAAAGCATACATTTTTATTAAATGGACTGACCAGCAGCTCCAAATGCCTTTAATGCATTTTCAAATGAGTAAAACAAGAAAAACTGCAACCTACATTGTGCAAATTGAAACATGGAAGTACCAATAGTCTAATCATCTGGGTCTATAGTTGCACTGCACTTTTTTTCAAGATTTATATCCCTTTAAGGTTGACAAATCTTAGCTCTCGCCTCCTTGTGTGTGATTAAAAATATGGCGTCAATATCCCGCCATCAAAAAAATTACATGCATGCTCATTCATGTACAAGTAAACACCATAAAAATATTTATATTAAAAACATTTTTAATTTACTAAAGATGAACTCAGGATCTGAAGCACAACTAATTTGTAAGATATTATATCAATTGGATTTGTAAAACCATAGAAATTCACCAAAGATTATGTACATATTCAGTAAGGTCTGGAAATAATTGTACAATGACCCAAGTTTTGTCATTTTGGCTGTTTACCTAAATAAATTGAGGTTACAGGGTAAATAATGAATATGACCTCATAGAGCAGTCTTTCAGCTTAAATTTGAGAGTATTCACATCCAAATTGGAGGAAGGGTTTTGAACTTGCAGCTCTTTAATATGTAGCCAATTCTTTTTCAAGGTACCAAAAGTTATCAGATAGTTGACTGAAAAGCTGTTTCCTGGACAGGTGTGGGCTATTCCTTCATTATTTCTTCATTAATTAAGTAGGTAAAAGATATGGAGTTGATTCCAGGTGTGGTATTTGCCTCTGGAAGCTTTTGCTGTGAACCCACAACATATAGTCAAAGGAGCTTTCAATGCAAGTGAAACAGGCCATGTTTAGGCAAAAATCCATCAGAGAGATTAGCAGGAACATTAGGAGTTGCCAAATCAACAGTTTGGTACATTCTGAGAAAAAAAAATGCAATGGTGAGCTCTGCAACACAAAAAGGGCTGGATGTGCACAGAAGACAATAGCGGTGGATGATAATAGGATGATTTCCATGATTAGGAAAATACACATCACAACATCGAGCCAAGAGAAGAACACTCATCAGGAGGTAGGCATATTATTATCCAAGTCAACTTCAAAGAGATGTCTCCACGAGAGAAAATACAGAGGGTTCACCACAAGGTGAAATCCATTCATAAGAGAATAGAAAGGCCAGATAGAAAGGCCAAGAATAGAATGAATAGAAAGGCCAGATTAGACTTTGTCAAAAAACATGTAAAAAAGCCAGTCCAGTTCTGGAACAGCATCATTTGGATAGATGAAACTAATATCAACCTGTACGAGAATTATGAGAAGAATAAGTATGGAGAAGCTTTGGAACGGCTCATGTTTTACAGATACATCATCTGTAAAACATGGTGGAGGCATTGTGTTATGGCATGGGCCATGCATGGTTTCCAATAGTACTAGGTCACTAATGTTTATTGATGATATGACAGAAGACAGAAGCAGCCGGATGAATTCTGAAGTAAATAGGGACATACTGTCTGTGCAGATTCAGCCAGATTCAGCCAAATTCAGCGAAGCTGATTGGACGGTGCTTCACTTTACAGATGGACAATGACCCAAAACATACTGCAAAAGCAAACCAATATTTTTTTTAAAGCAAAGAAGTGGAATATTCTGCAATGGCCTAGTCAATCAGCTGATCTCTACTCGATCAAGTATGCATTTCACTTGCTGAAGACAAAACTTAAAGGTGCCTTATGCAGCATTTAACATTTAAGATATCCGATAATAACCGATACATACCATCCGTTAATGTTATAAAACTGTCTCTGGCAGTGTCAGGACTGACACTATCCCCAGTTCCAAGTAAAACTTAGAATGCCGGGACGTTTGTAGGCGTGTACTTCCTTGAATGTGTGTGAGGTAAAGGGCAATTATTAACTTTGTTTGGGCCTTCACCTCACACACAAAGCTTTTTTTTTGCATGTAGCCTACACTGAATGAAACAAAAATATATGGAAGGAAGACAGTGACAGTTTGACAGTTTGTGTGAACAGTTGATGCAGAGTTGGCTACCTTTCTACTTGACAAGTAAGTTACATTGCCTCATTTAGCTAGTTGGCTAGATAGTCAAGAAAATCTATGTTTAAGTTACTTGATGTGTCACGGTCCCGGCCTCCTGTGGCTGTTCCGTTCCGTGTTTTCTGTTTGTCTGTGAGTTGTCTTGTTTTGGTTTCAGTTGATCAGTGTATTTCGTTCACCTGTTTTTCCCCCAACTGTTTCTGTTCTCCTCGTTAGTCTGTGTATTTAATTCAGTCAGTTTCTCCCTGCCTTTGTCGGGTCATTGTCATGTCTTGTCCGTGCCATTGTTTGATGTCCGTTTGCGCCTGCTCCCGTTCACCTAGTTTCCGTTTGTTGTTTTTAGTAGTCCACGGCACTTGGTTTTGTTTTGTATTTAGTTTAATAAGAGTTTTCCCCTGCACCCCTGCATCTGCCTCCATCTCCGTTTTTGGATTCCCTGTGACCTCGTGACAGAATGACCCTACCAACCTGATGTCATCATCATGACATGATGATGACGGAGAAACAATAATGCTACATAGAGAATCCTTCAATATCCTTGTTTTTTCTATTTGTATGAGTGCAGATACGTTTTAAGAAGGTTTCGCCAAAGTATTTGGTGGAGACAATAAGCTAACGAGCTAAGTTGTGTCCAAGCAGACACTCCTTGATAAAAAATATTTGCTGGAAAATAATGTTACAACCTGGTGTTGTAATCCTTTGTAGTCATTGCCTGCAAAGGATTCTCGACAAAATATTAAACATTTTATTTCTGATTGCATTTATTTGTCCAATTACATTTGAGCCCCATGAAATAAGGAGATAGTGTATGTAAATGGTTGCAATTCCTAAACGATACACACAATATTTTTGTAACCCCTTGCATTAATGCTGAAAGTCTGCACTTCATTTGCTTCTCAGTTGTTTCATTATTTCACAAAAACCATTGTTGTGAAAATTGTGTCAGTATCCAAATATTTCCGGACGGAACTGTATATGTCCAATATATGTTTTGTATAATCTAAAAAATCGTAGAAAATTAATAATACAGTTCACACGTTACTGATGTATAGTAGTCCTCTTTTAAAGATAGTGTAATGAACCATTTTTTTAAAAGCCTCGAATAAACAGCAGTGCAATGCATCTTAATTAAATTAACTTCCATAGCACAGCCTGAACAAGCTAATTTAATATATATAATATTTTACACAATTTTCTCCTCCAAATACAACCATGTCTTATTGCAGTAATTCCCAAAAGCCTATGTACAGCCTAAGATCAGGACATGCATCTCACAAGAGACCTAATGAGACATTTTCTTTTTTCACACTGATCATTAAATGAGGAAGTCAGGAGGAGAATGGAGGAGATGAATGGAGTCATGGAGGAGAATGCTTCTAGTGGATTTGGATAAGACAAGCAATGCTTCGCTGCTCCATACCACCCTTGGCTTGCAATGACATGATAATATGCACTGGCCTATTGTAAAATACTGGTCACCACTTAATTAATAATCATAATAATTAAACCAGGGGTGTAGTGACACATACATCTACAATTTAGTGACTTAGCACTTCATGGGAAATATTTTGAATTAAATTGAAACCATGTCAACATCCTAAATATAAGCCATTATCTATAAACATCTTTGATTTGAATTGCTAGTTTAAGGGATAAGGTGTAGCATTTAAATGTATCTTACTGCTACACATTCCGCAACCGAATCAGAACTGTATATTATATATATTAAATAATTAAATTAAATTAAATTTACAAAAGTAAATATTTGAAACAGCCTTGCAGTATCCTTTTTAGGATAACCTTCTTAGGATAATGTTGATATGGCACATCTTGTGACATACAGTGGGGAGAACAAGTATTTGATACTCTGTTGATTTTGCAGGTTTTCCTATTTACAAAGCATGTAGAGGTCTGTAATTTTTACAATAGGTACACTTCAGCTGTGAGAGACGGAATCCAGAAAATCACATTGTATGAGTTTTAAATAATTGATTTGCATTTTATTGCATGACATAAGTATTTGATCACCTACCAACCAGTAAGAATTC